>CATKHJ010171708.1:0-25997 GCA_949750685.1 Vernicia montana | reverse complement strand
TCTTTAAAGAAAAATTCATCCTCGAATTTAATGAACGTACCAAGATCAATGAAATAATTGAGGATATCACTGACGCATATCCTTCTCGCTTTCCCATGTGCTTTCTTCGACATTATGGTTCCTCCATTGAATCTTTACCATTGAAATCTCTTTGTTCCTCAACTTTTTCACTTGTCGATCTATTATTGCAATTGGAATCTCTTCATACAAAAGATCTTCACTTAAATCAATGCTTTGCGGTTGCAACACATGCGATGGATTAGGAATATATTTCCTCAACATAGACACGTGAATTTCTGGATGAACATGTTCCAATATCGGTGGTAGGGCCAATCTATACGACACTTCTCCCACTTTGCTCAAAATTTTGAATGGCCCTAAGTATCGAGGCGATAGCTTTCCCTTCTTTCCGAACCTCATCGCACCCTTCATAGGTGACACTTTTAGAAACACATGGTCTCCTACCATAAAATGAACATCTTTCTTCTTCGGATCTGCATATCTCTTTTGTCGGCTAAATGCAGTCTTTAGCCTCTCACAGATCACTGGTACTTTCTCCATAGTCTCTTTCAACTAATTCGGCGCTTTAATATGTTGGTCACCAGCTTCAATCCAACATACGGGCGAAGGACACTTTCTTCCGTAAAGCGCTTCAAAAGGAGCCATTCCTATGGAGGAATGATAACTGTTGTTGTAAGAGAATTCAACTAATGGCAGGTGCTTATCCCAGCTGCTCCCAAAATCCATGATGCACATTCTGAGCATATCTTCCACTATCTGGATTATTCTTTCAGACTGTCCATCTGTCTACGGATGGAAAGCAGTACTAAAATCTAACTGAGTACCCAATGCACTTTGTAGCTTCTGCTAGAATCTCGATGTAAACTGAATGCCTCTATCTAAAATGATGGAGATTGGAATTTCGTGAAGCTTTACTATCTGATCCACATAGAGTTGTGCATACTGCGCGACAGTATAGGTTGTCTTTACTGGCAAGAAATGAGCTGACTTTGTGAGTCGATCCACAATAACCCAAATTGAGTCATACCCCTTATGGGTTCTTGGTAATCCCACTACAAAATCCATAGCAATGCGCTCCCATTTCCATTCAGGCAATTTGATCTCCTGCAACAAACCTGATGGTTTCTGATGCTCTATCTTCACTTGTTGACAAGTGAGGCATGATGCCACAAAGTTTGCTATGTCTCTCTTCAACCCCGGCCACCAGTAGTAGCCTTTAACATCTTGGTACATCTTCGTAGCTCCTGGGTGAACACTATATGGAGTTTGATGCGCTTCTTTCAAGATTCTCTCCCTCAAACCTTCCACGTTCGGTACACATATCCAGTTTCTGCATCTAAGGACTTCATCCTTGATACCGAATTCTGAAGCTTGAACTTTTCTCACTTCATCTTTGATCTTTACTAACTGTGGATCTCTGTCTTGTGAGGTTTTGATTTCTTCGAGGAGTCTTGATTCAACTTTGAAGTGGGCTAAAAGTACTTGCAATCCATTCACTTCGAATTGAAGACCCTTATTGAACAATCCTTTCAATTCCTTCACAAGGTGTCTCTTATGCACTACTATATGGGAAAGACTTCCCATAGACTTCCTACTCAAGGCGTCAGCCACTACGTTGGCTTTGCCAGGGTGGTACAAGATTTGACAATCGTAATCTTTCAATAATTCCACCCATCTTCTTTGTCTCAAATTCAATTCCTTTTGCTTCAAGATATACTGGAGACTTTTATGGTTGTGGAGACCTCACATTTCTCCCTATACAAGTAGTGTCTCCAAATCTTCAAAGCAAAAATAACTGCAGCCATTTCCAAGTCATGAGTCGAATAATTAACTTCATGTCTTTTGAGCTGTCATGATGCATAGGCAATGACTTTCCCATTCTGCATCGAGACACACCCTAATCCAACTCTTGACACATCACAGTATATAGCAAAACCCCCTTCTCCTTCAGGTTATGCTAGAACTGGAGTCGATATCAAGCACTTCTTCAGCTTCTGAAAGCTTTCTTCACAGGCTTCATCCATATTATACTTGACTTGCTTTCTTGTCAATCTTGTCAACGGTGCAGCAATTCGTGAAAAGTCTTTCATAAATTGCCAATAGTACCTGGCCAATCCTAAGAAACTTTAAACCTCAGTGACCGTAGTAGGACGTGGCCAATCGGCAATTGCTTCTACTTTCTTAGGATCTACCTGAATTTCATCCTTGCTCACTATGTGATCTAGAAAGCATACGCGATCTAGCCATAACTCGCACTTTGACAACTTTGCATATAGCTGTGTTCCCTCAGCGTTTGTGATGCCATTCTCAGGTGTTCCTTATGTTTTTCTTTGTTCTTCGAGTAGACCAAAATATCATTGATAAAGACAATAATGAACTTATCTAGAAACGATTTGAACACAAGGTTCATTAAGTCCATAAAAGCTGCTGGTGCGTTTGTCAACCCAAAAGGTAGCATCGTAAACTCGTAGTGACCATATCGGGTTCTGAATGCAGTCTTATGAATGTCCTCTCCTCTAATCTTGAGTTGATGATAACTAGACCATAGGTCTATCTTCGAAAAGTAACTTGCCCCTTGTAATTTATCAAACAGATCATCGATTGTTGGCAGAGGATACTTGTTCTTCACTATCGCTTTGTTCAACTTTCTATAATCTATACACAGTTGGAAAGATCTATCCTTCTTCGTGACGAACAGTACTGGGGCTCCCCACGGTGAACTAATGGGTCGAATGGACTTTTGCTTTGACAGCTTTTTGAGTGAAAATGAAAAGATGATAGCTAATGGCAATTGGTGTTTGAGTTAAAATGGTATGGATGGCCATGATTTAATCATGGTAAATGAATGGTTAGGAAAGCATAGCTTCCTTGAGAAGCTTTGATAATTTTTTTTAAAGTTAAATTCAAATGAAAATGAAAATAAAATGATGTATTTAGTCTAGGTTCATTGAATCTTGAAAAAATAATATAAAATGATGTTAGTGGAAAATGGGACCCATTTTCCACTAACTCATTTCTAGCACAACAAATATTAATTTTAGTCCACATATTTCCCATTAATTACACTATCATGGTCGGCCACCATTTAGGCATTGCTAACCATCACTTGCTCAATGCTACACATATACATATATCAATAATCATTTTCTCATAGAATTTAATCATAATTTCAACAATAATTTCATAGGTAATACATTAAATTCAACTTTCTAAACACAATAGCAGTTAATTTAATTCATATTTGTACTAATCGAATTATTTAAGGTCTAGGGTATTACAAATCTCAAACATTTTAAAATTTCACGACACCCAACCTTTGGGTCCAATAAACTTTCAAGCAATCTTTTTAATTAATGTGTAAAAGACATATGCATGAAAAGAAAGAACAAGTGGTAATCTTATTACTTCTTGAAGCCAAGAACTTTGAATCTTTACTTTTCCTTTGAGCTCCCCAAGCGTGAACCCTTTAGAATTTCCACACCAAGCTTTATCCTTCAAGCTCCCTTTGGTTTCCTTGGTTGTTCTTGACTTCCTCTCTTTGGCTGTCCAAATGAAATCAAGATCTCCCTTTTGGTGAACCTTGGGTGTTTGGATTGCTTTTTGTTTCTATGGATTGCTCAACTCTTTTCAAGAAACTTTTATTCTTTTACAAAGAACAAAAGATTAGATCTGAAGAACAAGAAAGTATGAAGAACTTTTCTTCTTTTTCTTTTCTCTCAACACTTAATCTTTTCTTGAACAAGATGATGAATAGTAAATTTCTTTTTCTTGCAAAACAATCATCATAAAACCCTTTATAGCCAATCCAACTTTTGTTAGGCAAAAAGAAGCCAAAATGAAATTGAGTTGCCTTTTGACTTTTAAGGAAAATATGAAAAAGTCTGTTTTACCTTTTAGGTTAAATGACAATTTCATTTGAGCCTTAAGATGGAATTTACTTTATGAGCTTGGTTAGAAAATCTCTAACCCCTAAACCTATCTCATAATCTTTAGGGTTATGGATTTTCCTAACCCCTAAATCTCATCAAATGGGCTTATTGGTCATTTGAATATTACTAACCCCTAAACCCAATACATAGCCTTTAGGGATATTGATTTTCTCTAACCCCTAAACTCATCATATGAGCCTTAGTGTTACTGAGAATCTCTAACCCCTAAATCCATTATATGGGCTTTAGTGTTAGCTAAATCTTCTAACCCCTAAACTAGCTATCTCCATATCACATATGGGCTTTAGCTATTTAGTGTTATTTATTAAGCTCAAAATTAATTCCATTCATTCATCAATAGACTTAATCAATTTAATCCTTTTCAATTTATATAATATATAAAAATTAGGATTTAATCGATAAAGAAATCTTTGCGGATTTAAACTTCAGGACATGCTAGGGTCCTTGTAAATTTAATTACAAGTTCAATCCTTTTACCACTAATCAATTAATTAAACACTTTAATTAATTATCATGGTAAACGTTTTACGCTTGAAAGATAATTACTTTTGGGTGTGTGACTTTCTAGGTTCATGTCTAATTAGTAATGGGAATGAGAAAACACTTTTCTCTACTACTATGAAATCCCTATTTCATCCTTAGTCCTATAAGTCATGAGTGACGTCTAGCAAAATATATCATGACTACCTAATTAGAATGAATGTAAGTGTTTGATTACTTATCCATTCCATAGAGCATTGATCATAATTAACGCACACTAAAATCCCTTCATTACGAAATCCCAATCTTAGCTAGAGTTATGGATTTATCAAACTCTAATATGCTTTGATCATATGTCTATATCTCGATTCTATTTCTTGATAAATTGATTCCTACTAGAAACTCTTTCTAGTGAATCTTTACTATCTCGACCAAGGATTTGATTATCAAGAATAATCAGATAACATAGGATTTCTTTCTTGTTTATTCAAGTTAATGAATTCTCTCTTGGCGATCACTTACCTCCATACATAACTAGTTAGAACCATCACATGCCATATATCCATACATGAATAACATAAGTATGTAAGCAGTAATAAATCCCAGCTACCAATGAATAAGATACAATGTCCCTCAAGTCAAAAGACTATATGTACAATTATGACTTAGATGATGATTTATTGACTAGCAATAAAACTCCATGCTATCATCATCTAATGTCACAGTTCAATCATTCATCATATGAATATCCACATATTTATATCGACAACTTTTGTCAAGTAGCATGATGCTCACTGCCTCTATAATCATAAGTATCACATACTGATTATAGACTATAAATAGAGGTGACGGTCTTCCCAGAATTAATGATGCCCAGTCATTATTCCTATGACCATGAATATTTAAAGTATTTGTTTGAGAGCGATCTGCCATCCATATTCTCAACACTTGAGAATATATCCTCTTACAAAATACTTATGGACTACAAATATATATTTAATACAATGGAACAATTGATTTATAGAAACATATATTTATTACCATTATTTATAATATTGTTTTACATTTACATAAAATATACACTGCTCTAGGGCATATACTCTAACAATATTCTCAATACTTGAGAATATATCCTTTTACAAAATACTTATGGACTACAAATATATATATTTAATGCAATGAAATATTTTCATTTAAAGAAACATATATTTAATTGCCATTAATATTATTTTACATTTACATAAAATATATACTGCTCTAGGGCATATACTCTAACAGTGTCGCGACCAGATTTCTGGCCTCGAGTGGCTAGACTCTGCACTGCTTTTCAATAGAACATTGGGAGATAAACGCCAAGGGAGGGGCCTAAGGCAGAGAAAGGAGTTGCCGCCTAGTTTTAAAAACTAGGAAAATAGTGACTAGGATCCCCATCTTATTACCTAATCATCCAATTCAGATATTCTGAGTAAGAAATTTAGGTACAATCCTGGGAAGATGTTAGGCATCCAGGTCGCCCAGCTGTGAAGCTGGCTTCCACTGTTTGGTCTTGTTGATGCATACTTTCATCAGGTTATTTGAACTATATTAACATGACAGTTTATTACACATCATCGATCAATCCATTATATATGATGCGTTATTTAACACATCAGCATGCCTCGAACAATGCTTAGCCATATTAGTACTTTGGATTTACCATGTTGTCATGCCTTAGCCAAATTGGTGGATTTCTTTATATGCTACATGCCATCCTAGCTCATTTGCAACCTAAGCATGCCTTGTTTCTACCAATTTTTATTCAACCATATCATGCTTGCACAAAATACGTTTAAGAATTAAAGGCGTAAACAATAGCAACCTAATATGCATACTAGTTAAGTAATTAGACAAATTATTCAACCTAAGTTTCATCATGCAATTCTATGTCATAAGTTCATTTTAAAGTTCAATTACATGCTTAAAACCTTTAATTATTGAGTTGCATGTGAGGTGTCCAAACATTTAAATCCTAAATCTAGAATTAATCTAAAATTAAAGGGGAGGGGGGATTAAATGACCAAATTATAATCCTTGCAAAAATAAATAAATAAAAAAAGAATAAACCTAGCTGTTGACATAAACTAGGGATCCTAGTACTACCCTGGAACCCTTGGAAAACCCAAAAAAATATACAAAAATACAATTAAAATTCCAGAAGGCCTTCCAATTGCTGGGATAGGTCAGGGACGCGTGGGGGGCTGCATGTCTGCCCCAAGGACGCGTAGGGCCCTTTGTGTTTGTTACTGGGATGGGGTTGGCACCATTCTTGACTGATTCTACTTCTGATTGGATCTCCGGTTTATTTTGGTCCGTTCATAGATCTCCAAACAACACATCATCAGTGAAACACTGCAAAACTAATAATAAACTCGAGAAAAGGTTAAATCGTATAGAACAAAAATAAAAATACAGAAACAGGGATGAACGTGAAGAACAAGGACGCATAAGTGGTTGTGCATCCCTGGCTTGGACGCACAAGCCCCCACGAGTCTCTGTCAAGGATGCGCAGTGAGGCCTGTATCCCTTACCTCCCAGGCAACAACTTTGGGGTTCAACTTTCAGGCCATTTCATTGATTGTATAGTACAAGTCCATGGTTTTCAAGTATATACAATGAATGATGTGTATATAAACAATAATCAACCATGATCATGCTTGAAAATGAAATTAAATCACATAATTGAATAAAAAGGCATTTATAGGCCATTTCTTTAGAACGACCAAAAACTGGTTTTGATTGTTCTTCAGTGACCTTAGAATCAAAATAGACATATCTTATGGAATTAAACTAACAGTCTAATATGCATCATCATAGCAAAAACAATGAATGGACATAAACAAAATGAATATGAACAAAAATATAAATAAACAATTAAGATAAGGCAAAATAAACATGAATCCCCCTTAAAGCTCCCTATCTCTGGGCTGCATCAGTCCATTTAAGGCCTGATGGTTGTAGGAATCATAGGCAAGACAGGGGTTCAACCCTTAGGCAACCATAAACAGTCCATTTTGTACCTTGTTATTGACCCTTATTGTCTTTGATTCACTCAATTCTAAGGTAAGTGTTTGGTTTCGTGTTTCAGCTCCTCACTCTCAGTTCCAAACATCCCCCCAAAGAGTTAGGCTCTGCCTCTCTGTTCTCAGTTTTTGAAATATGCCGACCCTTTTAAAATGAATTTCTTTTTGGTTTATATATTTTTGAATTTTTTGAATTTTTGTTTTATTAAATCGTTTTAAAAAGATTTACCTGCTCAAAAAATCCCCCCAACCAGCCCATATCCCTATCTTTTAGGATTGGGTGGTTGGGAGGTTTTAAAATTCAAAATGAATTAAAAAGGGGGTTGCCAAGCAGATAAGGGACGCATGGAAGGCCATGCGTATAGTCCTCCATGCGTCTCTGTCGTGGAGGCATGGGGAGCCATGTGTCCACCATCCAGGGATGCAGCCCTAAATGGGGGCCCATAGGACTAAGGACTAAAATGCAATTTTTCAACCTCCAGGAACTAAAATGTAATTTTTTAAAGAACCCTAAAATCAAGGTTTTCATGCAATTAAATACAAAATCATGTGGATTTTAAGAATCCAATGAAAAAATGTTAATTAAAACATAAAAACTCTCCCAAACAGACTAAATCCTAGAATTAGTGAATCAAATCCAATGAGAACCATTCGATTCCTCATCATTGGGCTCCCGAGTCGAAAACTTAGCTTTCACAAGTGGATAGACACCACCCATACCTTCCACCTCTCATTCGGGGAGATGACCATCACTCCCCTCGTTTTTGCTGTGATGATCGGCTATTCTTTTGATGGCCTCCCGGTTATGTTTCCTCAT
Source organism: Vernicia montana (assembly GCA_949750685.1). Lineage (NCBI taxonomy): Eukaryota > Viridiplantae > Streptophyta > Magnoliopsida > Malpighiales > Euphorbiaceae > Vernicia > Vernicia montana. The sequence goes on along the minus strand of CATKHJ010171708.1, from coordinate 17,670 downwards.
CATTGGGCTCCTGAGTAGAAAATTTAGCATTCACAGGTGGATAGACACCACTTATACCTTCCACCTCCCATTTGGGGAGATGACCATCACTCCTCTCATTTTTGCTACGATGATCGGCTTTTCGTTTAATGGCCTTCTGGTTCCGTTTTGGGAGATGACCATCACTCCCTTCATTTTTTACTCGACGGTGGGTAACCTTGCTGCCGCACTCATTGGGTGGCCAGCAATGGACTTCGTAGAGCCAGTTGCAGATGGTTCTTATAGGCTCTTCATTAGCCAGTATTTGCTTCCTGGGGTTCCTCCTCCTAGTTAGTATCTACAGCGGGATACCCCTGTCCCTAGGGATGCTGTTGCGACACCTGATGCCAGACATGTTAGCTTTTCTTCTTTTGCTCATCTTTTGGCCATTTCTGCCATTCTTATTTGCTAAGCCCATTCTTCTGTACAGGTATCGAGACCCAAGCGGTCTCATTTTAGTGAGGAATCCTCTTCCTCTGCTGTTGATTTTGAAGAGCCTGTTGTGTGTTCTAACTAAAATAGTAGTGTCTTTATATAGTTATTTTGATTTATTTTATTTAATTCTAATGTGTTTTTCAGGTGTTTTTGTTTATTTTTTATGTTTACATTAAGTTGTAGGTAATTTTGGAGTGAAAGGTGAAAAAGTGAAAGAAATTAAGCAAAATCTGTCCCATTCAATCCAACTTGGGCTTGGAGTAGAACACGGTTTAAAGAGGGAAAGCGTGTTGAAGAACTCTAGAGAAGTAGTTGCCTCCACGGCCAACCAACATGCTCATGTTGTCCAAGCGAATTCAAAATTTGGAGATTATTGTCCAACACGCCCGTGTTGCAACTCAACTTGACCGTGTAGCACCTGCTGAGTTGGCAAACACTAATTGGACAATTTTTAGGGCTTTCCTCTTTTAAACCCTAGCTATCTACTTCAAAGAAATGATCGTATATTTTTCTACAAATAGCTTTTGGGAGAAAAGAACATCACTTTTCACTAAGGATTTTCAATTTCCATTTTGTATTCAAATATTTTCTAGTTAGATTTTTAGTTCTTTGAAGATTGGTCTTGCATTTTGGTCATCAAGTGATTGGACCAAGAACAATTCCATCACCAAACAGATTTGTTTCAACTCTCTTTTTATTATTAATTACAATTAATCTTTCATTAACCTATTGCAAGATGTTTGTTATTAATATGATTAAAGTTGTTATTTTATCTTTTGCAATGAACTAATCTCTTTTATTCTAGGGTTTTAAATGGATCATATTTGAATGTTTAGATGAATGATTTAGAGATGTTTGTCATTGTTCTATGCTAAATGTTTATATACTTTGTGATTGGCCACCACATAATATTATTTAGGTGTTGATTGAAGGATCGAGAGAAGAAGATTAATACCTGAATAATGAACAATGAACTTAGGATTTATGGATAGGAAGCGTATTATATCCTATGCATGTTTATGATTTGATTTAGGGTTCTAATTAACTGAATTCAATCGATACATTAGTTAGGATTTTATTGGATTTTATGTCATTCATTTGCATTTCCCTAAACATTCATTATAAGCATCAAAGGCATCAAATAGGTGAAATTAAACACCCTAGAAGCCATTCAATATAGATTACAACCAAAAGCATTCTCTTTAACAATCTTGATTTCATTTCCATTTCCTATCTCAATTTTTTTCAAAACAATCAAAGCAAACATTGTGACAGGGTATTTAGGTTTTGTTTTCATTTGTGTTGCATTTCATTCTTTCATCAAACTATTGCCTTCATTGGGGATACGACCGTGGATGTTCTTACCATTATCTACAAACACCTCGTATACTTGCGAGTAGTGACTTAGGTATAGTTTGGCACGAATAAGTTTTTGGCGCTGTTGCCAAGGAAGGCAGTGGTGTATGTTTGATTTGCAATATTGTGTTTTTGAATTTCAATTTTTAATTTTAGTCAATTTTCATTTATTTTCAGTTTTAATTTTCTTGTTTTATTTGTGCAATTTTCTACTTTCAAGTTTTATTTTTATTTTTGTCTATGAGCTTTTTAACTCTCCTGTAGTAGATTTGTTCCTGTTTTATATAGGGGAGAAGATCACAAAATCAATAATTACTTCCCTACATAGATAACATTCACAGGTTAAAGCATACTAGAGCTTAGTTTGAGGAAGATTTTGAACAAGAAGACTTGGAGGAAGAAAATAATTTTGAAGAGGCAAGTGATCCAGAAGAGGAAATCCTTGTAAACAACGATGGAGTAGGAAACATGGGGGAGAATCAACCACTAAGGCAGCCTATAATGAAAGAATTTGCTAGGCCTATTATTGGCACGACAACTTCTTGCATAAGACTTGGGGATGCAGCCCAAAACTACAAGTTGAAGGCTACTCATTTCAACAGGCTACCATCATTTTATGGCATGGTGAATGAGGATCCATTAAATTTCATCAAAGATTTTTATTCAACTCTTCAAACCATCCCTTTGCAAGGTTTGACTGAAGATCAACTGAGAATGAGATGTTTTCCCTACACTCTGAAAAGATAAAGTCAAGGCGTGGTTAATGACTTTGCCTCTCGATTCATTGTCTACATGGGAAGAGGTCTACAATAAGTTCATGCCTAAGTTCTATTCCCACCAAAAGACAACGGAATTGAGAACTAAAATTGCTACTTTTAGTCAGCTAGATGGAGAGCCATTTCATGAGGCATGAGAAAGATTCAAACTGTTATTGATTCAATGTCCTCATCACCACTATCCACTCCAGTTGCTTAACACATTTTTCTATGATGGGTTGACACAGTGTCAATCTACAGTTGACAATGCAGCAGGTGGAGCTATTTGGGAGAAAACAATTGAGTAGACCTTTGATATTTTTAAAATTTTGGGAGCTAATTCCCAATAGAAGAGTGTGAGAGGTAAAAAGGCTACAATCAATAAAGTGTCATCTAATAATGAGTTATCATTGCAGGTTGTTGAATTGGCTAAGCAAATGAAGCTCTTAACAATTAAAGAATCTACAACTACACCTACTCGTGAGGTGTGTGGAGTTTGTGATACCTTTAGACATAGATGAATAAGTTGATTAAGTGGATTTTATTTAGTTATTTTGACTTTGAATTTAAATAGAGTAAATTTTATTATAACTTGAAAAACGGCTCAATATCAATGAGGCATTCATTCATAGAAAGTAAGGTATTATTTGATATGAGATAAGTGAGGTAAGTAAGTAGAAAAATTAGTTTATTGGTAGTCATGATTGAATAAAATTCTTAGAAAGTAAAGATCTCCACTTCACGAGTTTGGAGGAAATAACTTTCTTAGGAGGGTTAGGTAATTTGAACTTTTTTAATTGATATAAATATAAATTGACATGTATCCCTTCCATTAAATAGGATTAGGTAAATGGAGCTAGATATTATTGTTTTTTATATTATTAATTTCTAACAATTACAATATAAAGTCAAATAAAAAATGTCTACTTTTCAGGAAGTTATATGTAAACCAAACACAATTATTTATACTTTCTAAAAAATAACTTTACGGGAAGTCTACTTTTCAAGAAACATACTTGTGATACCAAATGATATCTAGTACAAGTTAATTAGCATATGTAATATCACCTTATTTGTAAAAGCAATTGGGGAGAAATTATATGTTATTACTGTGATTCCAACTAGGATTATTAGTTAGAGTGGCAAACCAGTTAAATATTGACACATGACTATTATTTTGCAGAAAATAAACAAAAAATAAAAATCACTTTATTAATTTAAATTTAGAGATTTACTTTTCTCACTCTATTGTCTCTCCAATTTCTTCATCTTATTCTCTCGTATTCTTTCATAACCATTTAATTGATGATTCAGTTGAAGGCGAAACCCTAATTTCTCTAAGCAGCAGTACCAGGTTTCAAATTTTCATTAAACAAAGCAAAAATACAAGTCTCAATTTTCCTATTAGGCATCAAAGGAGTCCCCTTTCCAGAACTCACATGTTTAATCAAATTCCCATTATATGTCACCGCATTCTCTACCGTACAAGCCGGTTGATTCGGGTCTCCGATCGACGGTCAACCCGTTTCAGTAATCATAATTTCCAAATCTGGATAATTCATCGTTTTAATCGCTGAATAAACCGCATCCATCATCGCATCAAACATATTCGTATAAGTAATATCCGTAAATCTATCATGCACATTGTTCTTAAAATTCTTTGTTTGAATATTTAAATAGCCACTGCATATTTAAAAGAGCCATGAATCTTTGTTTGGATGCAAATGGATATTCAAGCTCGTCTCTGTTATAGCTTGGTTTCTTCAAGAATACAAAAAATTTCATCTCCTCTCAATATCAGACCTTTCTGCTCTCAAAAACCGTTACCAAAATGGCAACGACAATGGTACTCCCTCAACTGAATCTTCAATTAAATGGTTATGAAAATGAAGAAAATGGAGAGACAGTAAATAGAGAAAAGTAAATCCCCAAATTTAAATTAATAAAGTGATTTCTATTTTTCATTTATTTTCGGCAAAATAATAATTATTTGTTAATATTTAATTGATTTGCTACTCCAACTAATAATCCTAGTCACAATTGGGTTACACATACGACTATCTATGACACGTGACCTATCCAATTTTCCATGATAAAATAGTCTAGAAATGGCAAGAACAATTTCACGTGAACCTGTAACAAGCAGTACGAGGATGTAATTGTAATTATAATTGTCCGCCAGCTAAATCAATTTGAACCACTCATTATTTTACAATTTCTTGTTTATTCGACTGAAGAAAGACAAACAAAGCTCCAGCAAATATACTTTCTTTATTAATAAATGCTAATCACTTGGGTTGGTGTTGAGAGAGAAACAAATTAGCCAACAAACCATTGAAAAAGAGTAATCTAATTCAATGAAGAAACAAGGTTGTGAGATTGAAGCTAGAGGGATCACCTACAAGATTTCCAACAAAAAAAGAGAAAACCCATTTAAAATCTTCAACAAAGAGCAACCAAAACCAAATCTTGAAGAAAAACATGTTCTAAATGGTGTAAATTGCAAAGCTAAGCCATGGGAAATTCTTGCAATTGTGGGTCCAAGTGGAGCTGGAAAATCTTCCTTACTTGAAGTGTTAGCCGGAAAACTTACCCCACAAAATGGTTCCATTTTTGTTAACCAAAATCCTATTGAGAAAGCTCAATTCAAAAAGATTTCAGGCTATGTCACACAAAGAGACACTCTTTTTCCTCTTCTTACCGTTGAAGAAAGTCTCTTGTTTAGTGCCAAGCTACGTCTAAGGCTTCCTCAAGATCAACTGAAATCTAGAGTTAAGTCCTTGGTTCAAGAACTAGGCCTTGACCATGTAGCCATGACTCGTGTGGGTACCGGAGATGACAGAGTTCGCGGGATTTCCGGTGGAGAAAGGCGTCGTGTATCCATCGGTGCTGATGTCATACATGACCCTAAAGTGTTGATTCTTGATGAGCCAACTTCTGGTCTTGATAGTACTTCTGCTTTACAAATTATTGACATGCTTAAAGTCATGGCAGAAACAAGAGGTAGAACTATAATTTTAAGCATTCACCAGCCGGGATTTCGCATTGTGAAGCTTTTCAATTCAATACTTTTGATGGCTAATGGCTCGGTTTTGCACAACGGGACGGTGGATCAGCTTGGAATTCATTTAAGAACAATGCGAATGCAGCTTCCTCTTCATGTCAATGTTGTTGAATTCGCGATCGAATCCATTGAAGCATTTCAACAAACACAACATCAGCAAGATACGCAGGCGCTGCCACAAGTACAACAACAACAAACCAAAAAATTTGCAGAGGAAGGTGAGAGTAAAAGTGGCAAGTTCACTCTTCAACAACTTTTTCAACAATCTAAAGTTGTTGATGAGGAAATTATCAATGTTGGTATCGATTTTCCTATCGATTTTGCAAATTCAAGATTCCAAGAGACTGTAATTCTCACTCATAGATTCTCCAAGAACATTTTCCGAACTAAAGAGCTGTTTGCATGCAGAACAATTCAGATGTTGGTTTCTGGGTTAGTTTTGGGTTCCATATTTTGCCATGTTAAAGATGATTTGGTAGGAGCAGAAGAAAGGGTAGGCCTATTTGCTTTTATATTGACATTTTTGCTCTCTTGCACAACAGAGGCTCTGCCAATTTTCTTACAAGAGAGGGAAATTCTAATGAAGGAGACATCTTGTGGGAGTTACAGAGTCTCATCATATGCTATTGCTAATGGGCTTGTTTACTTGCCATTTCTGCTCATTCTGGCCATATTATTCTCTATCCCATTATACTGGTTAGTGGGCCTAAATCCAAATTTTCCAGCGTTCATGCACTTCCTGCTTTTAATCTGGTTGATTCTTTACACAGCAAATTCAGTTGTGGTATGTATCAGTGCTTTAGTGCCTAATTTCATAGTTGGAAATTCAGTCATATCAGGAGTAATGGGGTCCTTCTTCTTGTTCTCTGGGTATTTCATATCAAAGCATGGTATCCCAAATTACTGGATTTTCATGCACTACATATCACTTTTTAAGTACCCATTTGAAGGGTTCTTGATAAATGAGTTCTCAAAATCAGGAAAATGCTTGGAGTACATGTTTGGGACATGTATGGTTAGTGGAGAAGATGTGCTTAGAGAAGAAGGATATGGAGAAGAAAGTAGATGGAGAAATGTGGTGATCATGGTTTGTTTCATCTTTCTTTACAGGTTTATTTCTTATGTCATTCTTAGACGTAGATGCAGATGCTCTCTCACAAATCTCAAGGGTTCTTCTCTTGTTTGATCTCTCTCTCTCTCTCACGAGGCGTAACAAGATGGTTCACATGTTTTTGGAATTTTCTTAAGATAGTGGCCAGAAAAGAAATATCAGGTAATAATAAACAAACAAATGTAATATCTACCACCAACATATTCATATTGTATCAACATTATTTCTCTCTTTCTCATTTGCAATGTTTATTTCTCTCTCTCTCTTTGAATAATTATAGTTTTTTTCATTTCTAATTTTCTAAGTAATTTGTACATATCATTTTTGTAAAAAAAAAATAGGCCAAAAATATTCCAATACCATTCAACCGAGTTCATTCATTGAAAGATATATTAGTACTTCACATTATTTTGTATACATAATAATTCTTAAAAAATACTATTTACATGATTTACAATATCTGATTTATTGTTATATGTATTTTTTTTAAAAATTATTAATTGAAATTCAACTTATAATCTTTATAATTTTAAAATGATTTTATTATTGCAGAGTGAAAACTCTCTTTTTTTTTCTTTTTTTCCCAAGGAGTGAAAACTCATTAATTATGTACAATATTCAACATTCTAGGGCACTATACTAGCAAAAGTTTTGCACGCTTACCCTTTTAAGTTAAGGAGATAAATAATAATAAAATAATATATGGTTTGACCTATTAATTATTCAAGATTAGTATTTTTTTTTTTTGGGGTGGAGTATAAGGATGCGCTTCAATGCTCCGACTATATATTTTGAAATTATTTTATGCGTGGAATCGATAATCAAACTCAAATCAATAAAAATAGGAGCTGTGAGTTTGGTAATTGTAATTTAAGAGAGGTGAATTAAATTTCTTTAAAAATTTTTGTAAACTTTCAAATCAAAACATCTATGGTCTTTAAAAGGGCTTTAAGTAAAATATAAAGAAAAGCACACAAACCCTTTGAATGGAGTGAATTGATAAATAAATTTTGGGATAGAAAACAATCAGACGATTCTTTTCAAGGCCTTTTGAATCGCCTCAATCTAAGTTCTGTAGAGTAAATTATGCCTAAAATAATAAGTAGTACTCCAGAACTACAAACATGAAACTATAGTTGTCTTGTAGCACATCATTCCCCCTTTCTTGAAGATGATTCGTCCTCGAATCATACTTTCATCATTTTTTTTTTGTTGACACTGCAAAAAAATATTAGAAATAATCTCTCACACTCCCTCACATGTTTCACTCAAGAATTGTGAATCACTAACACTTTGAAATCAAGTGATGCAAACTCCAATAATGACCATTTGAAACCCAACAATTATAAAGAATTGCACACTCCAAACATGTATATTGAAACCAAACACCAATAATATGAAATCAATCGTGTTTAATCTGATTTGTAATAATTCTCAAATGTACAAATCTTAACGAGACATTTAACAACACCAAATTTGAGTGCGAAAGCAAAAAATATATATTTTTTTAACTAAAACAAAACAAACACAATAATACTCAAATCTGAATTTTTTTTTAAACATATGAAAATTCAAGAACACAAAACTAAATTAAGAAAAAAACCATAATAAAAAAATTGATAGAATATGGATACGTAAAATTGAATTGAACGAAACCTGACTTGAGCTAAGCTCTGATACCAAATGATGCGAACCCCATGTATATTAAACTTGAGACCCAACAACAATAAGAAACATAACTCATGCTCACACAATGAAAGTTCAAATCAAGTTTCAAACAAACAAAATAAACCTAGACCCATTGTTTATAAAGAAACAAGAACCTAGATTATAAGACGCCACAATCTATTGCCTGAAAAATAGTTGTTTGCCACAAACCCTAAAGTTTAATAAGAACTCATGTTTTTGCCACAGGCAAAGAGAAAACACTCTATTTGTTTCTTCCATTCCAATCTCTATTTCCATAAGGAGAAAGATACATATATATAGCTACCAAAGTTAAGTAAACCCTAATTCTGAAAATAAACAAGCTAATCAGGCCCTAAACAATACCTAAACGAATTTGGGCTTATAAAATAAGATAAATAAAGGCTAATAATGTGAGCTTATTAATAATAAACAATCCAGCCCATTACATAACAAAAGGAAAACCTAAATAAACATAAGCTGAAATTTTATTCAAAATTCGGATTTCCAGTATCAGTAGATTGCATCCCAATTTCAGCCTTCATAATGGAAGAATCAGCTCAAGTCCAAAACATAAAAGTTGTATCCCTGTATGTTATCTTTCCAAATCCTTTTGAATCGCCTCAATCCGAGTTTTGTAGTGTAAATTATGCCTAAAATAATAAGTAGTGCTCCAAAACTACGAACATGAAACTATGGCTGTCTTGTATCACATCAACAAAACAGCCCAATAGACATGGCATAATGGATCCGAATATGAAATAAACCAAATATTTCATTCGAATTGCATTTAAAAGAATTGAACAAGCTTGAAACACCATTCGAATGGGCCTTGAACAGATTTGTGCATTTTTGAATCCCATCATTCCCCTTTCTTGAAATGATTCGTCCTCGAATCAAGCTCCATGGAATTGCATCATGCGACAAGAGACTTGAAGCTTCCCTTGTATATATCACCAAGGAGTTACTTCTAAGTGTAAAGATATTGGGTCTCAAGACAGGTGATTGGGGTTCGTATCAGTTTGGTATCAGAGCTTAGGTTTTAAATCAGGTTTATCTATCCCTTTTATGTTTTATGTTTTTTCTTTATTCCATGTATTTTTGTTTTATTCCATTTCGAGTTAATTATATCAAAAAAAAAAAAAGATTCTTGTTAACCTAGGTAAAATTCGAATTAGGAATTCCTTTTAATCCTTCAATTCAGATTCAATATATAAGTGCTTCATTGTTTTTCATTTGATTTCTGCATTTTCTATGTTTTCTGTTCTTAGCTGTAATCATTTATTCTTTTCTGTTAGTGTCAAAATCAACAAAAATCATAAAAAAAAGTTGTTCCTTTGGATCAAAATCAAAATCGAATCTGAATTGAACCTCAAATTCAAAATCGTTTTCTTATTTGTGTTTTTTGTCTTTCCGTATTATTTTTTGTCTTTTTTGTTCTTTTCTGTTTCATCAAATTTAGTCATTGGAAGGTCAAATCATTCAAAATATACATGTTTGGGCCATTTGAATTGCATTGGAAGAAGTAAAGAAGATTCGACCATCAATTGTTGAAGTTTCGTGCGCAAGTCAACTTCGAAAGGCCATAACTTTTGACTCGGGATGAGTTATGGGGCCCATAATATATCAAAACGAAGTTCGTTCAGAGATCTATAATCATTAAAATGATACCATCATCACCCACTTTTAGGCCCAAATTCGATAGTTTGAAGCTGTTTCAGAGGCTCTAAAAGTTTTGTTGATATATCTTCACAGTCGGTTTTGTCTTCTTGATTCTGTTCTTGTTTTTTTTTAAATTAGTTTTTTTCTTTTCTGTCTTGAGTTTGTTGTTTCTGTAATTGTTAGAAAAAAAGAGAGAATCGAAAAAAAAAAAAAGGATAAGGGCGTGTTCACCCCTATAACAGATTTCTAAATTCCATTTTTTTAAAAGGATAAGGGCGTGTTCACTTCTGTCTTTCCTATTCCCATTATGATTTCTTAATTTTTCTATTCGTTTTATTTAATTCCTAGTCCTCGTGCTAATTTTCTTTGTTAAGTTAAATCATTTTAGGGTTAGTTAATTTCCTTCATCTGAATTTAACCTTGGTTTTTGTTATTTTTCATTGTAATTTAGTAAGAGTTTGTATTAATTTTGATTTTTGCAACCAATTTGAACCAGAGAAATCGAGTGAAAAAAGGCTTAGACTGAGCTCAACTAGAAAAAAGCCATTAATTTAAGTGTGAAACAAAACACGAGTGATCTTGAGTGACAAATTACTTGAGTGAATCACGTGAGGAAGTGAAGTGATGTTTTTTTTTCTTGCTTTACTAACATTGTTTTGCAGCCTTAAAGATGAGTGGAACTCTGGGAAATCCACATGGTGAACTAGATTGAATCTAATGAAAGAAATGATGCAAGCTATAAATAGAAGATATAGTGACATGATTGACGGAATGGATCAAATGGAATGGAGAAGCAATGAAAGAATGGAACGATTAGAAGCTTCTATCACAAGGGGGTAGTCACCAAACGCTCTTAATCCTAGGGGAGTTCAAAGGAGGGTTCCAGAAGATGATGAGACTAAATCGCTTGGAGATAATGAAAATGAAAAGGAAGTACGACCAAGGGCAAGACAAGACAACAACAATGGTGGGATCAAATTGAAGATTCCATCATTTCATGGATCCAAAAGCTTACTTAGATTAGGAAAAGAAGATAAAATTGGTGTTTGATTGCAACAACTACACTGAATCCAAGAAGTTGAAGCTTGTTGTGGCTTTATTTGATGGATATGTTATTACTTGGTGGGATGATACTAAGCAAAAGCGAAGGAGAAATAGGGAGAAACCTATTACAGAGTGGAGAGACCTCAAGGCTGTCATGAGAAGAAGATTTGTACCAAGCCACTACTACAGGGAGTTGTACAATCGATTTCAAATTCTCACTCAAGGGTCCAACAGTGTTGAGGAATACTGCAAAGAGATGGAGGTAGCCATGATAAGAGCCAATGTGGAAGAAGATAATGAAGCTACCATGGCCAGCTTCCTCAATGGGTTAAACAAGGAAATTGCTAATGTGATTGAGTTGCAACCATATATGGAGCTTGAAGACTTGCTTCACCTTGCTTTGAAGGTTGAGAAGCAATTGCAAAAGAAATGTACCAATTGGTTTTCCACCTCCTACAATTCACCATTCAAATCAACTTGGAGGAAAGAAGACAAGGCTTCATCATCCAAGCCCAAAACCAATTCCAAAGAAGCTCCACAATTATCCATTTCAAGTAAGGACAAAGGTAAAAGGATCCAATGATTTTTCCAAATGGTCCAATCACAAGAGCAAGGGCAAAGAAGTTCAAGGATGTGATTCAAGGCTTGATGCAAGGTTTGTGGAGCAATCTATCCATAATTGAAGATTGCAAGGAAGAGTCAAGTATCTCATTAGGGCTTCAAAATTCAAATCCATCATTTGTTACTTTGATTCAAGCCAAGAATGAAACAATTGAGTAAGGAAATGATTGTGGACAAGATTTGCACATTTAAGCAAAAGGGGACAGAAGTGGACACATCTTGGAACATGGCCATGTACTTGCCCTTGTACATGGGTGTATTGCAGCCCATGTTGAAGAGTTGAGTTCCGTAGGAAGACAAAAGCCAACACGCCCTGGTACATGGGCGTGTTCCAGACCCTGTCCGAAATTAACATCAAGCTTTTGCCAAGATTTAATTTAATTAAATTAGTTATCCTTTTTATTAGTGTCTCGGTGATATGAACTCCAAGTATATTAAACTCGAGACCCAATACCTTTACGCCTGTAAGCAACTCATTGGAAAACTAAATCAGATTTTCTCCAAGTTCACGACCCAATCACAACTCATGATAGAGCACCTTAGAATATTATTTTGCGATCTCCGCGACACAATACCAACTTGTGAAAGAGAACTTTGGAATTAATACTTAACAAAGTAATTAGCTTTGCTTGTATGAACTTTGATACAAGCAAGAATAAAAAACAAGAGATCACACTCTTAAGGGAATTGAAATTCATTCATCAATAATTTGTCTTCTAACTGAAATAAAGGCCATATTTATAAGGTTACAAGGATAAGTAACCCAAATTAGGGTGTTTGGCCATAGAATTAAACTAATTCTAACCTAAAAATAACTAATCTCGTAATTGGGCCTTAACTAATTAAAAACAAGCCCAAAACTACTTAAAACATAAAAATAAAGTAGTTTTAACACACCTTGGGCATAACATATAACATTGGCAGCCCAAAACATTTAATAAACTTAATAAAAGAAGTTCTAGGATAGATAATGAGCTCAAACAACAAAACAACCCAATGACATAATGGATCCAAATCTGAAATAAACCAAATCCTTCATTCGACTTTGGATTTGAACACTTGCATAATTCGAATCCCATTATTCCCCCTTTCTTGAGATGATTCGTCCTCGAATCAAGCTCCATGGAATTGCATCATGCGACAAGCGACTTGAAGCTTCCCTTGTATGTATCATTCTCCCCTTATTAGAGAAAACTCGACCTCGAGTTTTGAAGGGATGAAGTAGAAGAATCAACAACACACAAAATTGCCATCTTTCTTCCTTGAAGATTTTTAGCATTTGAAGTACTTGAAAGATCTGAAATTTTGTTACAGAAACATTAAAGAAATCATTAGGAAACACAAAATCTATGTTAGAAATAGGAGACAAATAAGAAGCATCTTCATCTTCAATCTCTTTTTCTTCTTTAACTCTTTGTACTTCCAAGTGAACCAAAACTTTTTCTTCCTCTATGATTGCTCAAATTTCTTCATGATCAACAACTTCTTCTTCTTTTAATGAGGGCTCTTTACTTGCAAGCTCCAAATGTAATAAGTGATCTTCTTGCAAGGTATCTTGATTCTCATCATTCCTTCCCTCCTTAAAATGATTCGTCCTTGAATCTTGACTTGAACACTTGGAAATATGGATTGTATTGCTTGTATCATCTCTTTTAATCCATGACAATCCTTCTTTATAATCTTGAAAAAGAGAAACAAAACTAAAAAAGAAAATTCAAGTTTGTTAGTGTTAGAAGACAAAACATTCTTGACACTCTCTTTTTCAATCATGCAAACTTGCTTTCTCTTTTCTCTCTCAATCTTATCATTCAAACTCTCTAATATTTCAATGTCCACATTTGAATGCTTATTTATCTCTCTCTCACTAACTTTCTCTATTTTTCTCTCAAACTTTTCATTTGAACTTTCCAATATTTTTTTACTCGCATTTGAAAGTTCTTTATCTTCTTTCTCACTCACTAATTCTTTCTTTTTGAAACTCTCAACCATTTCCTCTCCTTTTAATTTATTCCCCCTTTTGACACACTCAAATCTACCACTTTTTCACTCTCACTCTCTTTTATTACAAGTTCAACATCACTATTTTGTCGTTGAAGTTCTTCCTCTCTTTTCTTTGCTTCTTCACTCGTTCATCATACAATTCTTTTTGAGAAAGAGGAACAAAGGTAGTATGCTTGCCATCCTTTAGTGGGACTTTGTAGCGGTTAGTAGACTTGATATGTTTTGCTTGACTAGCATGTATCCATGGTTTTCCAAACAAAACATGTGTTACATTCATAGGTACAACTTCACACAAAACTTCACTTTGATACCTTCCCAAAGAGAATGAAACTAATACTTGCTCTTTAACCTCAATATATTTATTCAACAAATACAATGTGTATAGTCTTGGATGCTTTGTAGTGGTTAAATTCAATTTCTCTACTAAATCAAGGCTTGCAAAATTGACAATACTTACTCTATCAATGATCATACAGCATACTCTATCTTGGATGCGACATCTTGTATGAAAAACATCATTCCATTCTTCATCCTTTAATGTCTGCATAGCTATTGTTTGCCTAATAGCCATTAATTCCTCTTTTAGAGATTTTTGATATTTTATCCATTGTGGAAACCTGAAAAGAAAGTTAGTAAAGCAAAACCTCACTTCACTCTCTCACGTGTTTCACTCAAGTAATTTTATCACTCAAGTTCACTCGTGTCTGTTTCACACTCAAATCAATGGCTTTTCTCTAGATGAGCTCACACTAAGCCTTTTTCCATTCGATTTCTCTTGTTCAGATTGGTTGCAAAGATCAAAATTAATACAAACTCTACTAAATTACAATGAAAAATAACAAAACCAAGGCTAAATTAATTGAAAGGATAGAAAGGAACATGGTCTGGTACAAGCCCTTATCTCTGGGCGTGTTGCCTACTGTATCTCTAATTTTTTTTTTAGACAGAGGCAAACATGCCCTGGAACACGCCCTTATTGCTGGGCGTGTTGCCCACTGTTTCTCTGATTTTTTTTAAAATAATTACAGAAACAACAAACTCAAGACAGAAAAGAAAAATTGATTTTAAAAGAGCAACAGAATCAATAAAGTCAAACAGAATGTGAAGATCTATCAACAAAAACTTTCAGAGCCTCCGAAACAGCTTTAAACGATCGAATTTGGGCCCAAAAGTGGGCAATGATAATATCTTAGTCACAATTATATATCTTTGAACGAGCTTCGTTTTGATATATTACGGGCCCCGTAACTCATCCCGAGTCAAAAGTTATGGCCTTCCGAAGTCGACTTGCGCAAAAAACTTCAAAACGAATCTTCTTTCCTTCTTCCAATGCAATTCGAATTGCCCACACAGGTATGTTTTGGGTGATTCGACCTTCCAACAACTAAATTTGATGAAACAGAAAAGAACATAAAAGACAAAAAATAATACGGAAAGATAGAAAACAAGAAACAATGAACCAATTTTGAATTTGATGGCTATATCAAATTCGATTTTGACTAGGATTAAGGGAAACAATTTTTTGTGATTTTTGTTGATTTTGACACTAAACAGAAAAGAATAAACGATAACAGAAAACGCAGAAATTAAACAAAAACAAGACAAACACAAGATTCGATTTTTGGTTATTTTTTTTTTATTTTCGAATTTATATTTGAACAAAGATTAATGATCTTAAGACCTAATAGAACAATATATCATGAAACGGAAACAAATAAATAGACACGGAATCAATAAAATGAAATAGGATAGATAAAACCTGATTTAGAGCCTAAGCTCTGATACCAAACTGATACGAACCCTAAGTATATTAAACTCAAGACCCAATACCTTTATGCCTGAAAGCAACTCCTTGGAAAGCTAAATCAAAATTTCCCCAAGTCCGCGACCCAATCCCAATTCTTGATAGAGTACCTTGGAATATGATCTTGCAATCTTCGACATAATACCAACTTATGAAAGAGAACCTTGGAATTAATACTTAACAAAGTAATTAACTTTGCTTGTATGAACCTTGATTCAAGCAAGAATCAAAAACAAGAGATCACACTCTTAAGGGAGTCAGAATTCATTCATCAATAATCTGTCTTCTAACTTAAATAAAGGCCATATTTATAAGGTTACAAGGATAAGTAACCCTAACTAAGGTGTTTGGCCATAGAATTAAACTAATTCTAACCTGAAAATAACTAATCTCGTAATTGGGCATTAACTAATTAAAAAAGGCCCAAAACTACTTAAAACATAAAAATAAAGTAGTTTTAACACACCTTGGTCTTAACATATAACATTGGCAGCCCAAAACATTTAATAAACTTAATAAAATAAGTTTTAGGATAGATAATGGGCTTGAACAACAAAACAACCCAATGACATAATGGATCCAAATATGAAATAAACCAAATCCTTCATTCGACTTTGGACTTGAACACTTGCATAATTCGAATCCTATCATTCCCCTTTTCTTGAGATGATTCATCCTCAAATCAAGCTCCATGGAATTGCATCATGCAACAAGAGACTTGAAGCTTCCCTTGTATGTATCATTCCTTCCCTCCTCAAAATAAGCAGATTATTAATGAATGAATTTCGAATTCCCTTATGAGTGTGATCTCTTGTTTTTGATTATTGCTTGAATCAAGGTTCATATAAGCAAAACTAACTACTTTGTTAGTATTAATTTCAAGATTATCTTTCACAAGTTGGTATGGTGTCATGGAGATTGCAAGATCAAATTCCAAGGTGCTCTATCACGAGTTGAGATTGGGTCGCGGACTTGGGAAAAATCTGATTTAGCTTTCCAAGGAGTTGCTTCCAAGTGCAAAGATATTGGGTCTCAAGTTTAAAATACTTGGGGTTCATATCACTTAAGTTCATTAAATGCATGTTCGTGTGCATCACCTCAATCAAATCCAACATTTTTCTTAACCAACTCATTTAAAGGTGTGGCTATAGTGTTGAAATCCTTAATGAACCTCCTATAGAAACCAGCAAGTCCATGAAAGCTCCTCACCTCACTAGCATTTTTAGGTCTCGGCCAATCCTTAATGGCTTTAACCTTGTCCTTATCAACCTCAATACCTTGACTAGACACTACAAAACCCAGAAAGATAACCCTATCCATGCAAAAACTACACTTCTTAAGGTTAGCATACAACTTTTCTTGTCTAAGTATGTCGAATACAAGACGCACATGTACAACATGATCATCCAAGCACTTAGAGTAAATCAAGATATCATTAAAGTAAACAACAACAAATTTACCTAAGTACTCACGCAACACATGATTCATCAATCTCATGAATGTGCTAGGTGCATTTGTAAGACCAAATGGCATGACTAGCCACTCATACAACCCATACTTAGTCTTAAATGTTGTTTTCGATTCATCCCCAACATTTATTCGAATTTGATAATAACCAGATTTCAAGTCTATTTTTGTTAACACACAAGAATCATAAAATTCATCAAGCATATCATCTAATATAGGAATAGAATGACGATACTTTACAGTGATTTTATTGGTGTCTCTGCAGTCCACACGCATCCGCCACATTCCATCCTTCTTTGGCACGAGAATGACAGGAACCAAACAAGGACTTAGACTTTCCCTCACATATCCCTTGGCTAACAACTCCTCCACTTGTCTTTGGATCTCCTTTGTCTCACTTGGATTCGTCCTATATGCTGGCCTATTAGGTATGGCAGCTCCAGGAATGAAGTCAATTTGGTGCTCTATGCCTCTAATTGGGGGTAAACCGCTTGGCATCTCTTCGGGAAACATGTCTTCAAATTCCTGCAAAAGATCAACAAACACACTAGGCAAAGATGTGTTAAGCTCATTAGTAGTAAAACAAGCCCCTTTGTACAAAAGTACAAATATAGGCTTTTTGGAATACAAAGCATGCCTAACCTCG
>CATKHJ010171696.1:0-13140 GCA_949750685.1 Vernicia montana | reverse complement strand
GAAACAATTATAATATTATATTAAGTTAATCTAGCCAACCTTTCCATTCAATTTAAAGAACCAAAACATAAGATAAAATATAAAATGTGAGGGCTAAAACTTCAAATCATAATATTTTTTTTTCCTTTATACAGTTTTTTTATCGCCTTCAATGTTAAGGTGATTTGATTATGAAGTTTTAAGGATGTGAATCTTAAATCATAAAAAATAAATAAATAAATAAATAAGAAGAAGAAGAAAAAACAGCATCATATATAAAAGCGTAAAACCACAAATTTTATCAGGAGCATTTGATTTATTAGTATTAGAGTCGTCTCCAGAATTATTGAGTATCGAGTTTAAATTCCGGTCGGAGTCAATAAAGTTTTTTTTTTTTTAAAAAAAAAAAAATTGTCTCCATAAATGTCAACTAAAAATATTAAAAGTACATTTAGGTATTATTTTTTGTTTTTTATTTTTCAAAAATAAAAATAATATTTTGAAGATCAAAATTTGTTGTTTTTAATTTTATAGTTTCTGTTTTCAAAATGTTTTTGGAAAAAAATAAAAAAAATAATATTTTTTTAAAAATATTTTTTAATATTTACTTTTTTAAAAATAAAAAATAAAAAATAAAAAACTGCAGTAACACTCCAACGCGGCTTAATGTTTTTGTTTTTTTATTAATCAACTTTTATCGGCTCCAGAAGTGGATGTCTGAATTATCATTTTTTTTGAAATCCAAGAGATGTCTGATTTATCATTTAAGAACTAGTTAATAGATATACTTTTTGGGTCTTCCAAGTCCTAGAATTAGCTAAAAAATAATCAACAGTTATTACCTTTTTTTTTTTTTTTTTTTTTTTTTTTTTTTTTGCCAAATACAGTTATTACTTATTAGTGGTTAGGCAACTCACACCTGTTGATAAAGTATCACTTTGAAATTTTTCCCTTATAACTATTCGACTATATACTATATTTGAAATTTGAATATTAACAAAATTGTCTTTTTTTTTTCAAATTATTTTTTTATCTATAATTCTTTAAAAATAATAAATGCTCAAATATTAGTTATAATATTTAAAATAATCATTATATTCACATTTTTATTTATATAACATGTTAAATGAAAAATAATATATGTTTTTTTATAAAAATAATCATACTCTTAATGATCAATTTACATATTAACGATTTTACCAAATGATTAAATATTTATTAACTAACAACTATCCGTTATCATAAATCACTAAATTAAACAGATTCTTGGTTATTTAAATACAAAATATTTACAGTATAATTAGAGCAGTATATATATATATATATATATATATGCCTATCAGCTTAAAATACCATCAACTTTTCAATTTTTTTATAATTCTACCATATTCTTTGAAAATAAACTATTATATTCTAAATTTTTAAAATTGTTCAAAATTATATCATTTGATCAAAATTGCTCATTGAATTTTTTCTCTCTGCTAATGACATATG
The DNA here is from genome assembly GCA_949750685.1 of Vernicia montana. NCBI lineage: Eukaryota > Viridiplantae > Streptophyta > Magnoliopsida > Malpighiales > Euphorbiaceae > Vernicia > Vernicia montana. The sequence continues at coordinate 11,667 of CATKHJ010171696.1, read as the reverse complement.
ACATAAATTAAATATATAAATGATATATTACTATTTGGTCCCTCATATTTAATTTAATTAACAAGTTCGTCTCTCTCTTTTGAGAAATGAATTAAATAGTTATTCACATTTGTTAACAAAATAGTGATTCCATTTAAAATAATTAAAGTTTTCTGTTAAGTGAATAGAAAAAAATAAAAATACCCTTGTATATATTATTTGATTTTAAAACTTAATATATTATTATCTCTTATTTTTTTATTTCTTTAATAAAAACTCAAATTAATTTTTTTTGAATTTTTTCACCTAATGTTTTCTAAAAATATTTAAAAAATATTTTATATAAGTTAAATAATAAAAAATATATTTTTATTATAAATAACAAAAAAAATCTACACTAACAAAAAATATATAACCTTTCATTTTAATTATTTTGAAATGCATGTGTAATTTTTTTACTTAAAATATAATTTTTTATATTATTAGAATATATAAATATTTTTAAAATTTTTCAAAATAAAATTATGTTCCATTGAACTAAAAAAAAAATATTATGTTAATTATGTACCAAAATTAATTTTGAATTTAATTAGACAAATAGAAAAAAAATCACTAATCAATTTGAATATATATATATATATATATTTTAAACATATAATCAAGGGTAGTTTTAGTACTTTACTATTAAATATGCTCTTGACTGCTACAAATTATTTTAAATAATAATAAAAAATTATTTTGTTAATAAAAATAAATGTAAATGACTATTTAATTTATTTCTTAAAAGGAAAAGATGAACTTGTTAATTAAATTAAATATGAGAGACTAAATAGTAATATATTTTTTATATTTTTAATCCATTTCTTATACTATTAAGAGAGAAAAAATTTAAAAGAGTAATTTTGATTAAATAATATAACTGTAAACAATTTTAAAAGTTTGAAGTATAATAATCTATTTTTAAAGGATATAATAGAATTATAAAAAATCGAAACCTTTTCAAGCCAAAAGATAAAAATCCAAAGTAGGATCTAAAATATATACTATAAGTTTCTCCCATTTTCTTTTCATTCTTTTGATTTTGAATGCTTTGGATCTATCTTCCTTCTTATTTCCAAAACAACTTTTGGAAAAGGAAAGAAGGTGGTGTGGTCACAATTGCTTTTTTTTTTTTTAATTTTTTTTTTTTTTTATGGATTAACAATTTGCTTCTTTGTCTTAACCTTTTTTTTTTTTTTTTTGCCCAAACTTCTTTGTCTTAAGGTTGATGATATAAGTCCAAAAGCTTCCTAATTGTACACTGAACATAAAAGCTTCTTTTAAAGGCATTTCCTAAACCTAAAAAGCCTTCCATTCCATAGAAAGTAGAACACAGTGTGCACACGGGCACTGTACCAACAATATTTTATACTTTATGAAATAATTTATATTTAATTCTGTACTCATCCCCTTTAATAATTCTCATTAAATTAATAAAAAATTTCATCATAATATTAGATGGAGAACTTAAATTCAAAACCTTCATTCACACTTTTAGAAAAGTACGAAAAGATCAATCAAATTAAACAGTGTTCAAATTGAATTGTGTTATATATGCATTTATATTTCTTATTATCTCTTTTTAGGAAAAGAAAATGCACATGAAACATGCACTTGATCTTGGGAAAAAAAAAATTGCACTTGATAGGGTAAAATATTTGTTTATATAAAACAATAATCTGTATTTCTCAATAGTAAGTGTTCATTTATATATATATATATATATATATTTGCAAATTCTTTAGTCCTCACATTAATAATTTATTTATTTTTATTGAACCAAAGAAATCAAATTCATATGATTAAAATATCAATACCTTATTACCGAACATCTTTAATGGCAAAGAAGCACCAACAAACCACTATTTCAAAAAAAAATTATTTGTAGAATCCGTTTGGGATTGAGTTTAAAAAAAAAAAAATTTAATAAAAAATTTTATATATTTTTTTAAAATTATTTTTTCTCATAAGCAGATAAATTAATATTTTTTAAAAAAATAAATTTGAAAAAATAATTTATAAAAAATAATAAAAATTAATCAATTAAATAAAAAAATTCAAAAATATTCTTTTAGTCACAAACAGGAATCCCAAACAGGCCCGTAAAAGTAGATAGAGCCAAAACTCAGAACCGAATAATTTTTACAATGAAAAAATAAAACTAAAAACCTAAAAACAATTTCAAAATATTTGCATAGAAAAAGAACAAAAATTAAGGGATTAGTAAAAATTTTATCTCTGGACATTTAAAAAATAAACAAGAATATTAAGTATTAAAAGTAAAATAATTTTATTACAATTTTATTATTAATTTTAAAGGATATTTCTTAATCCTCAGTTTTAAAAGAAAAAAATAATTGACATTCAATGAAATAACCAACCCCTCATTATTTTAGACAAAAAAAAAAAAAAGTTAAAAGAACCAAAAAAATTTTTTTTTTTTTTTTTTGCCTTGAACTTTTATTTTTATCTTAGTTTGTATAATTAGAACATGTCAAATTCATTTAAAAAATCATTTTAAATAGCCTCTAATTGCAATGCCAAACAATTTGTAAAAAATTTCTGTGCGCCAAAATAAAAATTGCAAAATCAGCAAACGCCTTAGATTGCTGGCACCAGCTGTCAAAAATCTGGTAGCTAAAATAAGATTAAACATGCATATATTCAAACTCACTAACGTTAAAATTTTACAAATTTGAACCTTTGATGTGACGTTCTAACTTTTTTTTTTATTATTTTTTCTTTTTGCCAAGAGATTTATATACAAATTATCAAACAAATTACAACACATATTAAGCAGAAAATAAATCTAAACATTCACAATATTCGAATCTAAGACCTTGTCCTAAGGATTCAGTCCCAGGTACTCAAACCTAACCATCTCAGCTAAGGCATCATTTGCGTGATGTTCCAACTTTGTTTTGAAGTTAAATAACACCAAAATTTGTCCTATTGGCATCTAACTTTATTATATGAATATATGATAAAAAGTAGATGTTCTATAATAGGAAAAAAAGAAATATACGTTGATATACAAACAAGAAAATTTTTTATATCATTTTTATACAGTAAGATTTTATTATCTATTGCCATTTAGAAAAATAGTAAATCTTTTCCTAGAAAAATAATTTTTTGTAGAGGATTAAATAATATGGTAACAGCAGACAGCCACACAAATTTCTGCAATTTCAAAGCAAGAATACATCTTGCTACTGAAATAACAAAGGAAGAGACTAAAACATAATCAAAAGATTAATACAACTGAACTACTGAAGGAAATGCAGTATAGTATGCCCTACAACATGTCCCAATCAACCACTTGCCAATGAGGGGAAAAAAACCAGATGGCATCAGATGGCAGGACAGATCTATATATTTATATATATATATATATATATATATATATATATATATATATATATATATATATATATAAGGACAGGCTTAATTTACATGTAGAGGACTATATAAAGAATAGAACTTGTAGAAGACAGCTAGCATTTACTCACAAAACGTAAATGTGCACATGAAGTAGAAGCATCACCAGTAACAACTTCAATAAACAAAACCGGGATGGAAGTAGCTGGGCTGAGGCAGCTGAAGGTTTAGATGGAGCTCTTCCAGCAACAGCAGGTGAAAATGCGTGTCCTCCAGAAGTGCTCTGCTGCTCATTTGTTGGTAGCGGATTGAGTGGTGTCCCGTTCGGAGAAGTAAGAGGTATCCTCTCACCATCACTTGGACCTTCACCTGCATATGTGAAGGATGAATTGACAAATTCACATAAACCAATCTTTTAGTCTATGATTATAAGAGACCTGTTGGATTTGCCCAAATAAAATAGACGTTAGGACAATATTCCAAGTCAATTGATCTTACAGTGTCAGCTATAATGGACCTGGGAGAATAGCTTAAATAAAAAAATACCGCAAGTTTCTAGGATACAAATAGTCTCAATTAATTTCCATGTACAATGAGAGTATTAGTCATACAGATAATGCATTCCTAAACATAGCAAAGGCAAGAAAACTCACAATTAGAGCGTGACCAGCCCAACTTCAAATTTTCCCTATCAAATACCACTCGATATCCCATCATAAAATTCTCTGCATGAAAATTTTCTTTTAAGCATAAAGACAAGTGTAGAGAGCAAAAGACCATAAGAATAATGCAAATAAGCTTTTGCCATAGAAAAAAGATGGCACGCTTACGTCCAATGGTTCCAATATCTTCGTCAGTTGGCTGAATGGCTAAGCAAAATCCAACTATACCCTAAACCACCAAGGTCACCACATTTACATTTCTGAGCAATACACACATAATAAAGCAGACTACAAAATTTGCAAAGTCAGAAAACATATAATCTCTAACATTAATCTGTATTGAAGACAAAAATATATCAAGTTCCCAGCACAAAATATACAATTTAGTCTGCTGACGGCTGCACCCCACCACACAGAGGTGTAGGAGTGTAAGGAGGTGTGGAAGCAAGGACATAAGTTACAACATACAAGAAAATTAGCAGCCTCTTTCTAAATTTATGCATAACAATAGCTCATATTAGTGGTGCAATAAATACCTTAACTAAAATATCAATATAACTAAACCATCTCATATTTATTCAGAATTCTTTTAAAATAACATCTATAGATCAAGATTCAAGAGTCATTTAAATCTACTTCCAACATTGTCCACTGTTTTCAATTTGCCACTTTGAACCTAGGTTTGCCTCTTCCAAAGTTCAAACCTGCCTGCCATCTCTAGAAAGGACGATTCACTACCAAATATAATAAAGGGAAAAAAAATCTCCAGTTAAATACAGTCACTTTTGAGATGTCTCACCTGAATGCCATAGATCATAAAAACTGGATTATGGATCACAAAGCTGTTGTTTAGTGGGAAAGTGAGCTTCACAGATGGAACCCTGGGCTTTGAGCTGTTTAGAAAACCATTCAAATATCAGAGCCAGATGTCAAGCATGCTTGCAAAGGCAGGGAAGCAAACAAAGAGAGAAGCTATTAAAGCTATTATCTCCTGCAAATTCACCTAGATTTGTAGCAATACTTCCAAGGAAAACCTTCAAAGCTGGAGATTGTTGCATTCACTTGTCGGTCAAACTATCAAGCACAAAAATCATATTAGACAGTTTGGTAATCACTTCATGTCATGGAGTTGAATGTTAAATAAGTACCTCCTTAGTAATTCTTTCATAAACCTCAACTGGAAGAAATGAGAACGATGTGCCAGTATCAACTAGTGCACTGAAGCTTGTCTGCTTAAGACAAGAACTGCCAATGCAACAAGCTTCCACTCCAACAACATATGTTGTACTGAATCAAATCATGAGTTTATAGTTATAAACATGGGAGATTTAGCATCTATGGAAAAAAACAGAAGGGGAGTGCAGGGGAGAAGATGAAGCAAAAAAGGCAGAAAATAAATCCAAATAATATAGATACACATACTAATTCCCATTTAAAGTCAGGAATGGAGTAGATTGCTGGGTATTCGGTCCCTGATCACCAAAAAATATTCTCCCAGAATCATCATCATCAAAGCACATAGAGAAAGAGTTTCGGATCAATCCTGCTTTAGCAAGAAAACTTGGAACTGAAATTTCTGTCAGTCCTAAACCCATCAGACCATCAGGTGCAACCCCATCCAAATAACCACCACTTTGCTTCATGCCACATCTGTGTTTAAGAAAATTAAACAATAAAATAATTAGATAAATGGATAAATGAGGGGAAAAAAAAAAATCTTACTAATAGTAATAGTACTGAACTTCCCAAATAAACATAGGTAACACATTAAGTTAAAGAAACTAAAGAGGAAATGGTAAATGAAACACACCCTATGACCACTGGAGCCTGCACAGAAGTATTTAATTTGTCATCACCATCTGATGCAAGATGTAATACGTCTTCAACCAGCAATCCAGAACTTGATGTGTTTTCTGTGTAATAATCAATGGCATAAGGGCATTGCTGCTTTGGGCTTTTGCAGTTTGGACCCAATTCACATAAGCGATGGCTGCAAGATAGATGCTTGCTGGTACTTGAACGAGATGGACTATATTCATTCAGATCTCTATCCTGCATAATAGATGCTCCAAATATGAGGGAGCACCTGCCAATCAATTATTGGAAATAAGTGCTAAACCTGTTACCATATCTTAAAAGAAAAAAATTGCAACTCCAGTAGTGCACCTTTTTTCTCAAATAAGACAACACCATCTAGATAAATTCAGGCATTGTTCATTAGATAATTACAATAAACTAATCTCTATCTCCAGTTTGCCTATGGAATTGCCTATTGTTAAAAAGGTGGTCACAATTACAATACATGAGCCTTTACTAAAGATTAGTTTCGGTAGTAGTCCTAGATATATGGAAAGATAATAATCAGTAAAAGCCACTGTTTCTGTGCAAAGACGCCTTTACATCAATGATTACGAAAAATGGCAGCTTTTTTGATGTGCTACACAAACATTTTTAAAGACATAAGGTAGCTTTCCAACCTTTTCCCAGCTTGTTTCTTTGAAACAACTCTGAGTGATATTTGAGTTATTATGGTAATAAAGCTACTAGAAGGACAAAAATAAACTGCATAATCACGGTAAGCAACTAAAGGGGCTTTCTTTCCCCTATTAGTAGATAGAAGTTACCCAGCACAGATACGAGCCATCAACATCATTTTATGATGCAGAATATGTTCTTTCGCTAAATTTCTCTTTTCCATTCATAAACCATCTAATGCCAATGCCTTCGAACCTTCAAGCACATACCTTGCCTATTCTCAATTACAAAGTTGAGCTGCTGCCGCTTCATCTTTCTGGTGGCAATCCACCATAATGCTTTAGTGACAGCCATCTAGGCAGCAAGCACAATACCACTATGCACCCTCATTTGATTCTCCTAAAGAGCTTCTATAGTTAATCCGACTAATTTTTTATCTTTCCCCTTATTCACGTGATAATAAAATAAATCAAAAGACATGAACAAAAATGGAGGTGAAACCTTTCTAAGAATTGAGAAGGAAAAAAAAAACTGACTCCATGAACAACCTGGACCAGATGAAGGCTTGTCCATACTGAAATTTTAATCTAATATATACATCAAGTTGAAATGACCTCCTAATATGCATATCATTTTAATTACAATCATAAAAGCACAACTAGATGTACAGCAGGAAGCCAACAAGCAAAAACAAATCATAGAGACAAAGCAATGCTACATCCTACAAGAAACAATATATTATCATAGAGAAAAGACAGGCCTACCAGACTGCTATAGTAACTTGCAGATAGGGGGGCACATTGCATGCAATCACAAGGCACCCAAAATAGATCACTCCCAGCATCCAGCGCAACAAGAAATGAAACATGAGGTGTTCCTATATCAATCCAGGTGTAGTGCAACCTAAATTGGAAAACGAAAATATCAAAAGCTAAGAGAACAAAGAGTCATTATGCAACAATGATAATAGATTGGAAATTTACTAAGATTCACAAAATCATGAGAAGGCTTTCATAGCACGTTCAAAGTAATCACCATTAGTAATGTACAGAATTAATACACAAAACCATAACAGTAAGAGTTAATCAGTTTGTAAGTTCGTGCTCTCAGGCAGGTTAGGTCAAATTCAAATTTCTAGTCCTCTACTCATTTTTGGCATGGGTTGTATTCCCTATTTTTCTCGCAATAATGTCAAGAAAACCAAATTGAAGTTATTAAATTATTTCCTTATCTAGTCAACAGATAACAATTCTGTATAGAAAACTTTCCAAGAAAAAAAAAATTTCTGACAAATGTTAAGTGAATGAAGCAATTTGCATTAGTATGTGGAAGTCATGAGCAACATAAATTTTCTAATGCCCTGTTAATATGGCTTGCTTTTAGGCACTCCATTATCTAAAAACTATTCTCGATTGTCTCAAACTGCAAGGAAACATTTTCTGTGATAAATATTGTACTAACTCTTGATGGTGTATTCTGTGTGCCTAATTCATGGATGGAGTGTGGTTACAAGTTCAGGTGAATGCAGCAGCAGTAGCACCCATGTCAAACCTTACAAGACAGATAAATATTATGTAAATCAGGAATAAAAAAAATCTCACAAAAATAACATGAAAACATAGTAAAGTCATTTTTGACACTTCATGATTAAAACCATAGTTGAAACAATTCAACAATGACTAAAAGCATTGTTGAAACAATTCAACAAAATTAGAGAAGTATAAATATGAGCATACATTATAGCAAGTGGGCCTATTTTGGATAAACATTTAAGCAAACTAGTCCACTCATTGAATAGAACGCAAGCAAATGCAGTAATAAAACATATTCAGGTTTTATTTGAGAAGTGAATTAGTTTGAACAAAAATTTTAATCTTGTTTAATAAACAAAGGAATATCAATACAAGTGAGCTTGACTCGACTATGATTGTAAACAATTTTGTTTTAGGGTTGCCTATATTCGTTTAGCAACTGTTTTAGAACCTGACAATAGTTGATCAGTTACTAACTTCAAAACTATCAAAATATGTTCTTAGTAATAGAGATAGTAAAAATTTGATTTTAAGTTATAGTGTCTTGTGAGATCTCTAATCACTAAACTAGAAGATAATTTTTTTTGCAGTATAGGTATATGTGCAAGAAATATAAATATAGCCCCACATTGAAGCAAAAGTAGCATAACGAGCGAGCTACCACCTTAATATAAGTAGGAGATAGGTCCTACTTGCATTTGAAAATTACGGTGCTTTCGTCTTTGCAGGCAAACCCACCTGTAATAGGGTCTGTTTTGAGTTTAAAAGAACATTTCACATTAATTAATATAAAAAATTGTAAATCAATCATTTAAAAATCTTTAAAATTTTGCTTTGAGCTCCAGTTCATTTAAAATAAGCTGAAATAAATGTAAGCACCTTAATACCCAGCATAGCTTGGTTTGGATCGTCTCATCTTTAAACCTAGTTACCCTAAATTTTTTATAATCCTCTCTTATGTTTCCTTTTAAATAAACTTTGTAGAAGAAAAAGCACTATCAAGTATTAACTAACAAAAAATAGATGAAAACCGTTAGTTAATGAGTAAACAAGCCTGAAATTTCTGACACAAGCATCAAAGCACATAACTTCTGCTATACTTGCTATATATATACAATTTCAATTGCATGGTAAAATTGGAGAAATTTCTTATAGGCAACGACAATAGAGAAATTGTCATATTCTAATTCGCTCTCCATAACATCAATTCTCAAAATCCCAGATAAAAGGGTGCCACAGAAATACATTTACCCTTGTGGTTTAGGAATGATTTGACTTTTTGTGGTAAAAACTTCTGAGTTCCATTTTCCAATGCATTAGACATGTAAACAAATTAACCTAAATAGTAGTTACAGAATCCATTACCGATGTCAAACTCAAATTCCTTCCAATTTTTATTTACTCCCATTAAGAAACATTTGCAAACAATTCTTTTTATTGATTATTTGATTATATAATTGTCAAGGGGTCAAAGAAAAAAAAGCCTAATCAGTAGACAAAGGCTCTTCACATTCACCAAGTCAATATTCGAAATTCAGTTTATTAATTAAAAAATTAAAAGGTATAATTGAAAGCAATTAATCACCAAATTAGTCAATACAGTCCAACCAATGAAAATATACAGAAAGCAACAAGAAAATAAAACACAATAGACTTACAAAAATTATGGAATTTAAATTTATTAAAAACTAATAAATTATGTACCATCCAAAGTCATTTCCAAGCGACATCGTTTTACTTCCTTCAGAAGGGAAGAGAAAACGGTACTGAGGTCCAAGCTTCATCTTCTGCCTCTGGAAGTCACTGTTCACAAGCTTCAGGTAATACTTCAAGCTCTTCTTCTCCGGCCACATGTTACTAACACTATCATTCCTCGAAACCCTAAGTACCTTCACTTCTTCAGAAAATCGGTGAATCAGCTTCGAAGAGAATGTGATTTCTACACTATTCTCAACAAGAAGACTCGCCATTACAAAAATGAGCAGAGATCGAGCCGCCATGGCGACTCGAAATGTGGACGGAGCAAAGGCGTTGGGTGGTGGTGGTGGTCTTGCAGTGTAGCAAAAAAAATGAAGAGAATCAATGCAGAAAATAGCCAAATGTAAGGTAAATTTTAGGAATGAAATCGAGATCTAGGGTTTTCAAAATCTGATTTTAGCTCTGTGTCTAAGAGATGAGCCACTGGTTTCCACAGAGACGAAAGAGGAAAGTAAATTTTGTGGTTGGTAAGTGTTCACTATATTGCAAACTTTACTTTTACTGTTGGGGGAAAATCATTAGACCGCTAAATGGGCCTAGCCGCTAAAATATCATTGGGAAAATTTCAAAACTAACCAAAAAAGAGAAAAAATAACAACTATACGGCATAAAAATTTTTCTTGCAAAAATATCTCTTCTGCAATTCATTCCTCACCCTTGTATTTGCCTTAAAAGTTGAGATGTGAAGATCGCCATTTTTAATTTCGATTTCTTTGAAAACAAAAACAGATATTATAAATTAGATTAGAGTAGGCAATTTTGATTGGGGAATATTCAATACAAAAGAAGCGTGTGAGTATAGGTTTAAAAGATCTTGAAAATAGTGATATAATTATTGTTTTTTTTTTTTTCACAAAGTGATATCATTATTATTTACTTTGAACAAATGGAGCAGTTATTTCCAGAGATGAAATAGAATGAGTGGTTTAGTTTTCTTATTTTCTTTTCCATGTTAGATAAAATAAATAGTTAAAGTCTTGAGTTTTTTGGTAAAAAAAATCATAGGTTTTTGTAATGGATCTCTTTCTCCACAATATACATTTATGATGGGTTTGTTACTTTTTTTTATTATTATTATTAATTTGGTTTTTATGTATAATATATTAATATAATTTGAGCTACAAAAAGAAAAAATTATTAAAAAGATATATAGAAGTTGAAATGCTTTTGTTGAAAGTTTCATATTTGATAAAGGTCAAGATATATGGAAGTTGGAGTGTTTTTATTTCTCAATTAATCATTTTTAATTGTCATTTCAATTTTGCCTACAACAACTTCATCCTTGTGATTGATACTATTGTTGTTTGATTTTTTTCCAATGATTTTGTGCAAACATATATGATACTATTTGTCTAATATATGTTTAAAATTTCTGCTAATATTATTTTTTTTTTATATTCTAATAGGTGAAACCATTAAATGATGAATAATTCAATGTCTATGAAAATGAAAAGACACTCATTATAAGCATGAAAGAAAGACATTCATTATAAGCATGAAAGAAAGACATTCATTTTTTTAGAAAAAATACAATATTCATATTGATTGATTGATTGAAACTATTTTAGTTCAATTTCTTACATTTTATTTCATTCACTCAAATTTACCAAATACTAATTTCTTTCATTTTATAAATTTTAATTGACTGACTTAGTCAATATCTTTGTTATCTTCAAATATTTTATATATATTTACACTTATCGTTATGATATATTTAGACGCGCTATTAATTAAAAATTCAAAGTGAATTACATTTGAGATTTATGTTTTATCTTCAAGTATTATTCGACCCAAAAAAATATACATATCTCTTTTAATATTTGAATGTACTTGACCAATAAATT
>CATKHJ010171624.1:0-15509 GCA_949750685.1 Vernicia montana | reverse complement strand
TCGGTTTAAAACCGACCGATTTCGGTTTGAAACCAGTTTTTTTTTTATTATAATCTAAAACTAGTTTCAAATCGATTTCTTTATTACATTAATTTCAATTAAACAATGAGTATAAAATAATGGAATAATTTAAAATAAAATTTTAATTAAACAATGAAATTTATTAAACAAATGCTTGCATTTAATTTGTACATTAATTAAGTTACTTATATATTCTCTTAAAATTAAGAGAAATCAAAACCAATATAGTTTTGTTATATTATTTTTATTTTCTATAAATATTATTTTACCTTATCTCAATCAATTAAGGCTAATAGAAGACATATGTATGGCTAATAGAAACATTTTCTAAAGGCATGATTGGTTTAATTGAACTGTCGATTTCGGTTTGAAACCGATGATTTTGGTTTCGGTTTCGGTTTTTAATAGAAACCAAAACTAAAACCGAAAAATGATTTCGATTTTGGTTTTATTTGGCTGGTTTCGGTTCGGTTTAACGATTTCGGTCCGATTTTGATCACCCCTATTCTTCTCCCTCCCTCATTTTTTCTCGTTGTCGGCTCCCAATCCACCACCCATCTACAATGTCGACGACGACTGATACCAGTGGCAGCAGAGGCTGACCCATCTTCAGCAATACCTCATAACCAGGTCATATTTCGTTATTTCTTTGTTTCTGGTTTCAGAGGTTGACCCATCTTCTTTGGCAATGCCAAAAACTTTTGATTTTTTTTTTTGATTTTTTGTTTTTTTATGGTATTTTTTATGTAGGGACTAGGGATTAAGTTGGGTGTTTATGGGTATTGGTATTTGTTGGTTATTTTCTTATTTATAAGAATTGGTTATACTGAATTGATATTTTTTTGAAAACTGAATTGGGTATAAATTGATTTTTTTTTTTTTTTATGTTGAATTGATACTTTCAGTATATGATATGTATGAATTTTGTTTTAATTAGTTATTATGTGTTTTAATTATATGAATTTTGTTTTCATACTAAATAAATATGATTATATCAATTTATAAAATTAAAAATTTAATTTTAAATTTGGACAAATCGAATTGATTTTAAAATATATTTGAAATTCCGTAATTGCCCAAATAAATCATATTCTTTTGGTAGTCACTTTCTTGTTTATAATTCATAAGATTTATACTTTATATGTCATTTTTATATATTTTTTTTGTTGAGTATTTAAATTTGTATTCTCATATCTGGGAGTTATTTATTTATTCAAATTTTATATTGTTTCACTTTCATGGATAATACTAGAAATAGTAGCTCTAGCCATAGTATTAATAGTGTAACAAAACATAGAGAGGATGAAAATTGTTATTTCTTGAATACTTGCATTTTATATAATCATTTTGTTTTTTTATATTTGGTTACCAATTAATTTTTATTAATGTTGATTTAGAGAATTATTTTTAATAGTAATTTTTTATAGGGAAAATAACATTATACTCATATATTTTTTAATATTTACGCGTTTCTGCCATATTTTATTTTCTATATTTTTTAAAAATATTATTTTCACGTGTCCATTTTCGTGTGTCTCATTTATGTGCTACTTATCATAAATAATAACCTTAATTTTTTATTTCTGAAATTTCATTCAATTTTTTCAAAGACTATAAATGAGGGATCTAAACAAATCTCTTGTAAATGGAAGTATAAAAGCCAATTGGTTAGATTGAGGCCCTGACAAGTTTGGACCCACCAGTTGAAACAATAATTTAAAATATGAAGTTGAATTTGAAATAATTTACAAAAATCAAAATTTTTTTAGAAGAATACAAATCAAAATGTTGAATATAATTATCACTATAATTTAATGCTTAAAATTGTTTCATACTATTAATTATTGGCCAATTATAAAACGACAAAAAATAAAATTTAAAAAATATATATATTGAAGATCGATAGATTTTTTTAATCAAAATTTTTAAGTTGATGATGTTATAAAATGTCATAAAAATTTTAAATTTTTTTTATAAACTCAATAAAAAAATATAAAAAATAAAAATTGCATTTCAAACATATTACTTTTTTTTTTCCAAAAAAAAAAAGGAAAATTATTTTCATCTTCAGATGAATTGAAGTATTTCCTGTACAGGGTTTTAGTTCACAAGAATCGTAAAACAGTAACTGCCGCAAAGTTGCGAAAAGAATTGTAAACTACCTTCTCTCATTTCCCCTGAGATCTCGTCTTCCGACGTCGTTTTTAGGGATTCAATCCCAGTCCATTTTCTGCCGGCGAGGTTCCGGCGAAAAATTCAATCTTTCCAACTTAAGGTACTACCATCTCTCTTTCTCTCTTTAAAGACTGGAGGTTTCTTTTTTCCTACTATGGCTCTTGGATTGTTCTAAATTATTGATTGTTTTGGTGTATAATTTGCTTTATCAGTTGATTTTCATAAAGTTCAGCACTTTGCTCTATCTTTGCAGTTGGATTTTCATTAGCTGGGTAGCCTCAACTTGTCGTGTTATTTTGCTATGGCAGCTATGAACCCTTCTTCTTCTATGGAGATTTTAGGTACTTTCTGGGGAAAAACAAAGAAATTGCTATCTATTTGTATAATAATTATCAGGTTTGGTTTATCTTCTTATGATTTTATTCTACTTTTCTTTTTTCCAGTTCGAGGGCCTGAAGGGTTCTGTATCTGGAATGGGCCACCATTTGGTAATGGTGAAACTAGTATTAAGCTTGAGAGGGTTCCCTGCAACAGTGCAACATTTAGTGAAGATGGGTCCAGACTCATGGTTATGAAATCTGATTCTGTCATTAGCATATATGATTGTAGCAGTTTTAAGGAGATTAAATCTTTCCAATTCTCCAATGTTCTTGCTGCCACATTGTCCCCTTGTGGGACTTATCTTCAAACTTTTCAGAAATCTTTGACGCCACAGGATAAGAATGTGGTCTTGTGGAAGACAGAGACTGGAGATGCTGTATATCATCAATTCCAAAAGAACATGACCAAAACCACATGGTACTTTAAATTATTATTGGGATTAGATAATTTTGTTCCCCCACCCCTTTTATTGTTTTGGCACATACAGTTCATAGTAAGTAACTGTGATTTTTTCCTCAAATTCTGGAATCTCAACTACCCTTGAACTATTGGAATAGGACATTAAAAATTTCTAATACTTAGAGATACTTTTGTGATATTTTTTCCTCTTGTGTGTTTGTATGGTCGAGGTTTTAAGTTATTTTCATAACATTTAAATTTGTTTGCAATTTCCCTTCAGGCCCTCTGTCAAGTTTAGTTCTGATGAAGCTGTTGCTTGCCGAATGGCAACAAATGAGATACAATTTTTTGATCCTAGAGATTTCTTGAAAGGAATTGTACATCGCCTAAGAATTCCTGGGGTGGCTGCAGTTGAGCTTTCAATGGTCCCAGGTTCTCATGTGGCAGCATTTGTTCCAGAGTCTAAGGTTTGCGTTCCGTGCTTCCAGGCTGAGTTTTTGCACTGTTTTCTATCCTTACTACGAGAGAGAGAACCTAGAAGTAATGGAAGAGTATTCATATCTAAGATGTAAAATTTATTGTCCTGCATGTGGACTGCAATTATTTTTTTTTCACGGTAGAAAATGTTGAAAATTGTGTACCTGTATTCTTAAGTATCTTGCTGAATTGAAATTTGACTAGTCATTTTTTTGTTTCCATCATGATAGAAATGGAGATGCTTAAAGAGTAATCTTTGCTAAAAACTTGAATTTGTATGGGAACAGGTTCAAATTTGGTTCACATTTGAAAATGCTGGCAATTTTGATTGGATTGTTCATGGTGTACAATTTTTTGAATTTAGAAAGTTTAGCGTACGACGGACTTCCTAGGATCACATGATGGAAGTGTCGATCTATGCAAGACCTTGGTGGATCCTACATGTGGCTTACTATATGTCTAGCTAGATTATTTCAGTACTTCTTTCACAACTGGAACACAGAATTTAACTGATACTCCACCTTTTTTTTTTTTTTTTTCATTTTTCATTCTGATTTATTACTGAGTTCAATACTTATTTTATAGGGAACACCAGCCAGTGTTCAGATATTTGCCTGTGGGAAAGATATGCAAAGTCAGCCTGTTGCTCGACGAAGCTTTTTCCGATGTTCTACAGTGCAACTGAATTGGAATCGTGGTTCTACTGGGCTTCTGGTTGTGGTGCAGTCAGATGTTGATAAGACCAATCAAAGTTATTATGGAGAGTCCAAGTTGAACTACCTTACAACCGATGGGACCCATGAAGGGCTTGTGCCTCTTCGTATGTTCTGGCTTAACTGTTGAGTTATTTTAATTACCACAGCTTCTGATTGTTGGACTATTGACAGGCAAGGAGGGGCCGGTTCATGATGTTCAGTGGTCGTATTCTGGTTCAGAGTTTGCTGTTGTTTATGGATGTATCCTTCTCTCTCGCTGTGTGTGTATATTTGCAGAAGCACACTTTTCTGCATGTGTATGCATGCGTTTTGCGCGAATTCAGTATAAGATAAGTTTTTGCAAAGGACTTGTGACATTAGATGTGTGCTTTTGCTGTTGGGTAAATTGACCTCTTGAGGGTATACCTAGAAAGAATACCTTATGGTCTATGGTATCCTGGAAAATGTGGTTTGCTTGGAACAGAAAAGTTGAGTTTAATATTGATATGATAATTATATCTAAAACTATTTTCCAAAGTTTGTGGGTTTCAGAAAGCATGAAAGCTTAAATAAGATTCATCTAAAACAAACTTATATATGATGGTGATGGTGATGATTACATGCAGTTGCATTCTGGAGAATTGAGGTTCTTTGTGGTGGATCCTCTAGTACTGAACATGTGCCATGCCTTTGGAGTCATTGTGATGTTTAAGAATTAATTTATTGTTTCTGAGGGTCATGACTTTTTTAAATTTCTTGTCTCTGGATTTCAACGAGGGTGTTTTTTTTTATAGGTCCTTTGATATTTGTATTATTCATAAACATCCATTGGTGTTCATCCATAATTTTGTTTTGTTACCACAAGTTGTGCTTTCCTTGATCTATTTCAGTCATGCCTGCAAGTGCTACATTGTTTGATAAGAAGTGCAATCCTCTACTGGAGCTTGGAACAGGCCCTTACAATACTGTCAGATGGAACCCAAAAGGGAAATGTATCCTCAGTTCAAAAAAAAAAAAAGTGCCTTTTACTTTACATTTAACTCTGTATAATTTGACTAAATCATAGCAGCTTATTGATCATTATTTTGATGGTATGTTTGCAACCTTAATTCTTTGATTAACAGTTCTATGCTTGGCTGGTTTTGGCAACTTACCTGGTGATATGGTATGTAGGTTTAAGATGCTTATTTTCTGGTGTGTTTCTTGCCTTTTGTGATTACTTGAATCAATCCCTTCGGCAGTTGGTGATTATTTTCCTGATAAATATTTTAGTCCTTTTCTTCTTCCCAGGTTTTCTTTTTGACCAAGTTTAATTTGTTAGTTAGTTGATGCTATAAATTAATAGTTGAGCGATGTTGACACACATATTCACTGCTTGTGTTGGAAGCCCTGCATTTCTAGTGTTTTCCCTTCTTCCTTTTGTTGTCCTTTTTAATTGGCAGATTGATATTTTGGGTAATGCAGGAAAGTGATACTTGAGTTGTTAACTCCCTTAACTTTTTTTTTTCTTTTCTTTTGTGGAGCCCTTGAAAAAGATAAAAGTTTTTTTTTACTGCTTAGTGGAATTCTCAAATCAACATAATGATTCAAGGTCTACTGATTTATATCTCATTAAAATACTGTTTTCTGTTTTTATGTGCTGTTTTTGTTGTGCACCTAAGCAGTAACCTAACACCATTCTCCCTCACACTAGAAAGAAGGCAAAGAAAAACTGTTTCCTTTCAATTCTATACAGCTGTGTCAACTTTTTACTTGTGAGAACAACAAAATGATTCGGTTCTTTCTTATACTTTGTTATGTTTAATTATACTCTCAGGCATTTTGGGATTATGTAAACAAAAAACAACTTGGAACAACTAGGGCTGAATGTTCTGTTACTAGTGAGTGGTCCCCAGACGGACGCTATTTCATGACTGCCACAACAGCACCAAGACTACAAGTTGACAATGGGTATGCTGATCATTGGTTTTGCTAAGAAATTTTATGTGGGTCTAGTGTATGACCATTGCTTGCTAAGAATTGCAACAAAACTGTGCTTATTGCATACTTGTCTGGAACAAAGATTTTTGGGACTTATGTCCCATAGGTTCTAATTTGATTATCTGTAGAGTTTTGGCTATCTAGTAATTATGCTTTTATCATTATTATTTTGAGGAAACAAGTGTTCTGACGCATGTTTGTATTTCTCGCTTCTGGTGTAGAATATAATCAATAGAATATAAAGTTCAAAAATTGTTTGTCTAGTGGGCTAAAAGATCTTAATGATAGGATTGCAGTTTTAGTCTAGATTCAGGTATTTACAGCTTATTAATATCTCCCCATTTTGTTGAAGAGTTGAAGCAATGAGCTGTCATGATAAATAGCTCTTTTGTTCACAGGAAATTATTTTTAGTGCAATGGTAAGTCATGCTTAAGACTACTAGTGTAGATCTTTTTACTGGTTATTAAATACTATGAGCAGTTTCAATCCTTTATGGTTTTGTGAAATGACGTAAAACAGTCCATAAGTAATGGTGCTTAAACTGCTGGTATACTTGTTAATAGTTCAACCTTTATCTGATGCTGCATTGTTGTACAGTAAAAGTCCTTTCTAATTAAGTAGGAAGTCTTGTACTATGTGTGGCATCCAGAATAGTCTTGGTGCATTATTTTGATTCCTGTGCATGACCGAGGCACAAGCTATTGTATAGGCTTTGGGTGATTGTATATTTAGATTAAGATAATATGTGCCAGTTGTTCAAGAACTCATTTCTTGATGATGTTATTGAAGGATCAAAATTTTCCACTACAATGGATCATTGTACTTCAAAAAGATGTTTGACAAGCTATACCAGGTTGGTGTCTAACTCCGAATCGATTTTCTTGAAGTGATCCTCTATTAGCTTGTGTTATTCAACCTTTGCTATATGCAGGCTGAGTGGAGACCAGAATCACCAGATAGATTTGGTGAAATTGCAGAACTTACCAAGTCTATTGATTCATTAAAGGTTGAAGAAACCAAACCACAAGGTTCTATTTTGTACTTTAGTACTTAAAAACCTGTTTCACTTGTGGAAACTTTTGCATAAATGTTTGGTTCCTTGAACATTTATAATTTTTATCAGGACAAGGGGCAACCTCAAGGAAACCTGCTTCTGCCAACCCTCCTGCTCAGAAACCTGCTGCCTATCGCCCGCCACATGCTAAAAATGCTGCTGCTGTTCAGGCAGAGGTATAAAGAACTAATGAATTTTTTAATTTAAGATTTCAGGATAAGAATGAGGCAAATGTTTGACTGTCATATACAATATGAGATAGTTTGCTTTCTGTCGAGGACGGTGAATCTCTTCTTCATAAGCACTGTTCTGAAATTCTACACAGTTGTACTCGAGTTTGGTGGAATTATTTTGACTGTTGCATATTGGAAATCTTGTTTTAATGAATGAAGCCAATTTCATGTGATACTATCCCTAGTGTATAAACCATTTTTGCTCATCTTTAGCCACCCATGTGACAAACTGTACCGAACTTTTAACCATTCGTGGTTTAAAGCATTTATTGTTTGTTTTGGTTATATTTTGATGCATGTTTTTGTGTTGTTCAATTGGATTCCAGTTACTTGCCTTATTGATACTAATGATTTTAATCTTTTGCAATTGCAGTTGTTTGGAGGGAGCACTAATGAGTAAGTGCAGTTTCTATTTGCATGTTATACATACTTTTGGATTTTTCACATTGCTAAAATGCTCATCTACATATATTATTAACATAGACAAATAAGCAAGAATGCACTGAAAAACAAGAAGAAGAGGGAGAAACAAAAGGAGAAGAAGGCTGCTGAGGCTGCTGGGGGTTCCTGATTGGAAAGAAATGTACTATAGGTGGCTTCAACTGCATTTGAAGAGGATCTAGTTCAAATTCTCATAAAAGCTTGCTCTGGATCAGATTTGATTGTAGAATTTTCTTTTTCTTCTTAATTTTGGCTTTCTGATGATAGAACATGAGGTGATCAAATACAAGCACGAGCATGTAAGCATTTTAAGGGTGCTTTCATTTTGTCAAATTTTCCCATATGGCAAGATGCATTTACATGAATGGTTTTGCAACATTTTATGATGACAGTAGTTAATTGTGACTATTTATGAAAGTTTAAGAGAAACTTGAAACATTATTGTAACTAGGCGCTAATCAAGTTTTGTTAAATAAAAAAATAATAATAAGGATAAAGTGTTTATTGTTTGTTTTTGAATTAATGAAATATTGTGTTTATCATTTGATTGCTTTCAGCCTTCATGTACATTATTAATGGTGACCATAAATTGCCAATGGATTTTGTATGATCGTATAATTGGAGAAAATAGAAAATAATTTCTTCTAAATCTCCAAGTTCTATTCATCAGCCAGATTTCAACGATTCATATCACAATTTCATTATAAGTTTTTCTTTCAATAAAATAAATTCACTAAGACAAAGTAAATTTAGGTCTACCAGCTTGCTCACCTTACGAGATCCTTAATATTTTGAGGTTTAAAGCCTGGTTGAACTTGCAATCCCTTTTGATTATATTACTATTATTAATAGAATAGTTTGCTGATAAACACCGTTATATTAGATCCAGTCGTTGTTACTCGAGGCTGAATGATTAGGGTGGCGATTGAATTTTACATGAATGAGAATGATACCAAAAATTGTCTTTTTTTGGTGCAAACAAATGAAGGAAAATATCCAAACTACAGAATATTTTTGTCTAGTAGTTAATACTTCAATCCAAAACATCATAAAGCATTTTCATTTGATTCTAAAGCTAATACCAAATCATGTTGAAGCTTCAAAAAACTACAACCAAGACAAGAACTGCTCCGCATGCAGTGCTTTTGCATTTCAAAACTTCACGGCTGTTGTCCATGTGCCCTGCACACTGGGGTGATCTGTCACATGCCTTGTCTTTAGTTTTACTACCTTTCTTCCCAAAGAATTCCTTAGCCTGGTGGCCTGTAGTAGTACATCTTCTGGAGTCAAATTCTTCACACATACCACCCGCTCATTTTTGTTCTCTGTTCATATGGCGAGCAAAAGAGATTACAGAGGTCTTTAGTTTAGTATGCGTACAAATACCATATGCACACATATTGGGATGACACACATGGGCACATGTACATATATACAGGAAGAGAGATAGCCAACGTACTGTAAAATCCCTTTAAATATGGATGCTGCCCGCAATTGAGCTCAGTAATAACCTTCAGCTGAGGATTTCCCTCTTTAAATGTTGGCAGATGTGACTCCATAAATGCCCTACCACATTTGATAGAAGTAATTTTAGAGAAAGATGTCAAACCACTAAATTTAGAGCAATGCGGGAGGAATCCATGATTTAGGGACTTAAATGCCACACAAGTCTGTGAACCAGTTACCAGGAAAATCAGGAATGCTGCAGCTAGCATCAAGGGCAACCAAACACTACTATTTGGACAATCAATTCTATCAACTAATATAAAAAGCAATGTACTCCACATAAAGAGTTTGCTTCTTATTTTCTTATCCCACATTTAATTAATTTCATTTTTACCCTCAGAGTTTAACAATTTTCGCACAACTTGTAATCGTAGATTCTCTGTGATGATTATAAATGGGAAAACCAGGAACTAGCTTGGTCAATTACAAACTGGCCCCAACTGATGTAACTTTATCTCTTCCATTCCCAATTAAGATGCCCATATATTCAACAAGGATGGTGTAACAAATGAAATGCACAGCACAGGTATATCATATAACATATCTATATACTGCTGCAACAGGTAGTTGAGTGGTTAAAGCACCTATACTGCCTCGTACATCTAACCTGTTTCAAATTCCAATCCCAAGTAAAAGTCAAAGACAGGTTCAATCAACCTCCTACATACTAGGAAATGAAAGAGAAGAATTCAGTACAAGCTGGCGAAAACAGGATTTAGCAATTCAGAAAGTTTTTAGATTTCCAATATCAGGAAATGACCATATTTCTATTTCTCCAGAGCATTGCTTCTTCCTAGCCATTATTTACTTGTTAAGAAATATCTTAATGATCCCCACTACTAAGAAAAGAAATATCTAAATTATGGATCCTTCAACTGGCAAAGTTATGAGAAGTGGTGAAGAGAGACCTAGGATAGAAGTAGTGAAGATTGATCTAAAGGTTCAGTTCTTCCATACCTACTTCTTCAGTCCTTGGTATATTTTTAATTTTCTATTAAACGTGCAGGGGGAAAATAAACAAGAAATAGCAGACTACCTGTCAACAATACATTGATTCTATAATATGAACATCCTTGGGAAATAACATTGTATCAAACAATGCAAAATTTAATGACTGCACATTGTGGTTGAATATGCTTCTAAATTCTAAATTCTTCCATAAATAAGGACGTTTTGCAAATCATACCTGATGCCCCTACTGCTTCCTCCCCAATCACAATAGCTTACAATCAACTTTTGAAGTTGCCATACACCTCTCAAAGCCATCTAACATATCAAAAATAATGAATTAATTATAAGCTTCAGAGGACACAATGCAATGTATTCCATTTAACAGATTATATATCTTTTTAATAAGCATGGAAACATCTGAAAGATAAAAAGGAAAATAATATTAAAAAAAAAAAAAGCGTTAAACAATATATTTCCAGTTCAGCATCCATGACTCTTAGTAGAATCAACTATAGAACACTGGCTACGGTAG
Source organism: Vernicia montana (assembly GCA_949750685.1). NCBI lineage: Eukaryota > Viridiplantae > Streptophyta > Magnoliopsida > Malpighiales > Euphorbiaceae > Vernicia > Vernicia montana. The sequence continues at coordinate 4,663 of CATKHJ010171624.1, read as the reverse complement.
TTACCATACACATAAACTCTCTACATTTTCACAATGCCAAAATCATCTTTTTTTTTCATGGGAAAACTAATCAGTTTTCTGCATGATTAACGCTGAAATACATCATTATCATTGTCATTATGGTGATAATTACCTTATATGCTCACTATTTATATGATAAAATGACATTTCAAGCTAAACAAGCAAATAGCCGAATGCAAAACACAATTGATCATAACTAAAACCCGAAATCACTATTGATTAAAAAAGAAAATCTTTTCCACCTTCAAGTAGTGAACTCCAGTAAAGAAGAAATGAAAAACATGGGTATTATGTTATCTTTAATTTTGTATTTGTGAAAATAATAATAACAATAATAATAATAATAATAATAATAATAAACCCAAATTCCAGATTACAAGAAAACCCAACTTTTATGTCATTTCTAATTCCAATTTTACAAGTAACCAAAACAGAGTTGTAGGATAAACTACAAGAATCACAGTCACAAGATCCAGCTCTAAAATTGTTTAAATTGATTTCAAGCAATTTGGAGTTAGAGAGACCTTTCTCTGTGACAAAAATTTTAAAAAATACTAACGAAAAAAGGGGAATATTTGAAACTACCAGGAACCGAGGAGTGCTCTGCTCCGACAATTGAATTGCTCTGCTCTGGTTGTCAACAGCGCCTGCGTTGCTAGAGATGATTTATGGTTATAATCATGGTTTTTAGACCTGGCCCGGCCTTTGAATCGGTGAAGGCAAAGGGTCCGGTCAGAGGTTCAATCAGAATTGAATCGGGGTTGAACCAAAATTAAATATAATATCATATATTTATTATTTATATGTTAAATATATGCAATTTGCAGGTACTTAAAATATTACTAATTAATGAGCAATGAGATTTTAAGTCAATTATATTAGAATTGTCTCTAAAATTTTAAGATTGCGAATTTAAATTTCAATCAAAATCAAAACAAGCAAAAATATATACTAATTAATTATAATTAGCAGCTATATAGATATACACTAAACGAGCATGAATTATCTTAGCAACAACAGATTAAAAAATATATGTAGAAACTGAGAAGAAAAGCTACACGTCCCAATCATTACCAACTATTATTCTTTCTTTGGCCACCAATGTGAAAAATACTTTCAGCATCAAGTTTCCCATCTATCAAATTCAAACTAACCAAAGCCAAATGCTTTCTTTCAAGTTCAGAACTCAAATATACTAACTATAAAATGAAATTTTATCCTTTTAAGATTCATAAAAAGTGCAATTAAATACACAAAATATCCTAATTTTATGATTTGAATTCTACTTGTTTACTGAAGTATAAAGCACTCATTCAATAGTCAAATATCCAACAAAAAAATAAGTAAAATCAAGAAATACCAACACGAAAACAATATAATCCATCCAATCTTCATTATCCATATTGACCGAAACAAAGAGGAGAATTTCAGTGCTCGTGTTTGGCCTTTGGACAGCCCATATAATTAATTTAAAAATGATTTTGTATAATTTTTAAGAATGTGGCAACAAAAGTCTCTGTTAGCTAGCATTCCTTAGGTGCGATTCTTGACCCCATACCTATAGGGTCTTTGCCAGAAAATGAAAGATCTCATCCCTTGATCATTTCATATATATTCACAAAGAATAAAAAGAAGAAGAAGAAACAATATATAAGCTTGGACTTACCCAAAGAATTGCTTCCCAAAAACTATAAGATCACAGGAAAATGGCGCAGTAGGTGTTGAAGCTTGAAGGTGAGGAAGGGGACAGACAGAGAGAGCGGTCAAGAAAGTTAGAGTGAGAGTGAGAATGCTTTAGATTAGGTTTGATATAACGGCACCGTTTTTTTACTTTGTTTTAATTGAAGGAAAAAAAAAAAAAAAAAGTAACCAAACCCGTTATACCCACTGACCCGTGTATCGGTCCGGATCACCAGATTTTTACCGGTTTTGATGTACGACGGATTTTATGGATCACCTGATTTGGTATGTGAATTGATTACTGATTTTTCCAATCGAATCGGCTGGATTCGATCGAGTTTGACAACCAAATGGGTATTGGATTGGGTTGGGTTGGGTTGGGTTGGGTAGGGTGGGCTTGTGGTTTGAGTTTTGAATTTTGGAGCTTCAATTGGGAAATTATTATTATTATTTTTTATATTAAAAAGAAATTAATATTCAGTTTGGAAAATGACATTATTTATTCTAACACATAAAAAATTATTTTGAATTAAAATTTTAATAAATTTATTTTTAAGAACAATAAATTAAAAAAAAAACTCAAGTGTAAGGATTTAAACATAAAAAGCAAATGCTAAATATTATTATATTTCTCTCATCCACAATTTAACAATACCAAATATATTATAGGCACATTTTTTTAAACAAAAATTGTGAACTAACCGTGAAAAAGTATGGGCTTTTTAGTACAATAATATTTTTTTTTTAAAAAAAATAATATTCCTTAATAAATTACTTTAGTTTCAATTTGTCATATATATTTAAATTAAATAAGCTAATTTTATATATGTTGGTAGGGTGATTGTTTAAAAATAAATTATTGGTAGGGTTTAAATATAGGGGCAGAGCCACCTTATTCTCAGTCTGAAATTTTTAAAAATCATATTAATTTATGTACATTTTAGGTAGTAATAAGCAACCACACTAAAATTTTTAAAGTGACTTACTGAAATTATTAAAATGTAGTGTGATCTTAATCAAATATTTTCAAACTCTTAAAATTCAGGTATTTTAAGTCACACTCCTTCTAAAGTATATATCACGATCTCAAAAAAATTTATTAATATGTCTCTCAGTTTTATTTGATTTTTAGTTCTATTGATTATAAAGTTTAAATATTTAATAATTCATAAAAATTATGTGTATTTTCAGTTTTATTTTTACTCGAATTTATAGTGTAACCTTATTCAAATTTTTAATATATCTCTTCGTTTTACTTGATTTTAACTTTCAAATAACGACATATTTATTTATGTGACATAATAATAAATTTATAAAATTATTTAAAAATAATAATATATTTTAAAATCTTTTTCTTTACTTTTTATCCATTTCTTGAATAAAAAAAGAAAAATATTAAATGTATTTTAAATAAAAAATATTGTATTATATTTAGAACAAATCAATATGAAGGTCATTTGATTTATAAATAAATTTATTCAGTACTTAAATATTAAATATGAATTCATTTTAAAATTTCAATCATATTAATTTACAATTCATTTGCGAATTCTATCAATTTTAGTAGAAATTAATTCAAATACAATTAAATTATAGAGTTAATGATATGAAATTCTAAATAAATTATTATTCATATCATAACAAAATAAGTGCATTTCATAATTTATTCATACTAAAAAAAATTAGTACAAATAATGATCTAAATGAATAAAATTTTTGGCTCCACCACTATTTAAATAATTGATCATTATGCCGAGACCCAATTTTTGGATGATATATATGATTATGAAATTTTTTATTTGTATGATTATATGATATGATATATCATAAATTTTGTGTTAAAATTGTGTCACATTTCAATTGTATTAGATATTTTTAATTTTATCGTTTTGTTCTTAAGTTATTGATTTGTTTTGATTGTATTTAGTCATCAATATGTATAAAAAATGTGTGTTCTATTTTTATTTAATAAAAGGTGATAAGAGTCAAAATATACTGAACTGAGTAGTAAAGTAAGTTGGGCCCGGCCCAATATAATATACTTACAAGCCCATTGACTAAAGTCAAATAAAGAGTCATCTAGTTCGTATCCAAGCAGGAAGCGGATTAAAGCAATGCAGCAAGCCAATCTATATCTGAACCGGTCAAGAAAATCCATATTCAACTCTTGTAAGAATCTCTCTCCTATAAATACCTCAAAATTAAACCAACGAAAGGTACATGCATTCTTGCTAACACAAACACAGACAATACTCCAATATTATTCTCAGTCTCTTATATTGAGCCTATTCACTAACTTGACCGTCGGAGTGGCTTCGCTAGGCACCCCTCCTAGCCCACTTGACTCTTGTTTCTTCTTACAGGTCACACTAGATCAACTCGAACTCAACTAAAGGTGAACTATTCTAAACGGGCTCACTTCGCTTGGATTTAGCTTCATAAAATTGGCGCCGTCTGTGGGAAACGATTAGTTGAATCTTTCCTAAATACTCTTAAAAACTTTGTGATCTAAAGAAAAACCAAATCAAGGAGAATGGCTCAATCAGGAGATAACAATAACCGGAAGAATCTTCCCAGAAGTTCCCAAATCCACCCAGGGGTGGAAAATCAAGCCGAAACTCATATCACTCCACTTGGACTGACCTCAAATATCAACGTAGCAAATACTCTACAACAATTAAGTGCCATAGTCCCAGTTCAAAGTAGCAATCAGTCTATCCTTTTAACTCCTGAAGCAGTGTCAGCTTTACAGTTATTGCTGAGTACCCTACAAACTCCTCAAAACACTTCGGCCATCAATGTTCAGACAAGCAATGAGGTGGTACCAGGAGCAGATCTTACTCGAAGGCTTGATTTCGGAGAGAAATCACCAGAAGCGCGAAATCAAGACCAAGCAATTGGAAAGAGCAGGGAAAGATTAAGGTCGGAGATAATCAGACTCGATGATCCTACTGAAAAAGAA
>CATKHJ010171597.1:0-25736 GCA_949750685.1 Vernicia montana | reverse complement strand
AGAGGAGACAAAATAATCAAGTTAGGTATAATAATTTGTGTTAATGGGTTTGGTAATTGTCTAACAAGTTGATTTCCATGTGTATGGTTCTTGAATATTTGCATTAGTTTAACTAAAGCAAATTGTGTGGTTTGTATTAATCTTGTGTTTGTATAAATACCCCATTCTCTTGCAATGTATAATCATCCCAAATCAGAAAAAAAATAATAGTTTAAAGTGAGTGTGTTGAGCATTGTAAGAGTGAGAGAAAGGGAGAGTTTGTAAGAGTTTTTATTTGAAGTATTTGAAATAAAATATTTAAAGTTTATGTTTAATCTTATTAACAATGGATATCGCCCTTAATCCTTCAATAATTTTTTATTTGGTGTATTCTGATATTCTCCACACAAATTTCAGCAATGCTCATTTTTTATGAATTTATTTCAGAATTAACTGCCATAAATGCAATTGATCTAATTGCAATTACAAAATTTATTCTTTGGTTATACTTGGTCTCCTTATTATTTTTATCTTCAATAGGCCATAGGATTGTAATTTAAAAAAGAAAAACCTAATTTGTAATTATAAGTAAGCAAGGGATTGGAATGTAAATTATTTGAAAGTTTTAATCTTTAAAATGTATCAAAAATAAGAGTAAACATTACTAGAATAGAATCATCTAAAGGGTTAAATGGTTTACAGGGCAAAACAAGTAGCTTAGAATTTTCCACATGATTAGAGCTAAATGTTCCAAATAAATAAATAATCAATTTATTTGCTTCTTTCAATTTTCAACCATCCAAATGTAAGAATAATGATACATTTGGATTAGGTTAAGAATTAATACTTGACAATAAACATTGAAATAAATTGTTAGAGTATAGTATTACTAACAGACGTCAACCGCTAACAACAAAGTATTGATGGTAAACCAGATCAAGATGCTACTCTGAAATTATACAATTTAAAATAAATGAAGAAAACAACAAATTATAGTAGTTAATTTGGACGGACTCTCACCTCAAATATGTACTATTTTCTTGATTGTCAAAACCTTAAAACCGTATTATCTCATAAACTTTTAAAATTACGTGGTTATAAAAATAGAAGTAATACTATACAATTCAATACTTTTGTATCGACTGATGTGATATCATTATATTAAAAAATATTTTATATAATACACTTTTGAAAAAAAAACATAATAAATAAGATAACGACACGTTAATTGAAATAAAAAAATTGATACAAAGTATTATACTATATTGCATTTTCAATTAATTAATTATCATAAGCAACATCAAGTTTCATATATAATTTGTTTAGTATATTCCTCCTATTCATTCGATTAAAGTGAAAAAGTTAATTAGTAACCGAAGCCTATACTGTACTGTACTGTCGGAATGTCTAAAACAGAAGAAATAAAAGCACCGGTGAGACTATAAAAACAATCGGTAGTATAGCACTGAACCAAATCAACGGCAGTGAGCTTCTTTAACTGTATAGTCCACCGGTGATGGAAATTTTTTCACTTGAGTTTTGTGAGTGATAAGTACTAATTAATTAAGTTGTTCTTAACATATATGTTTTAGTTTAATTTTGGTAAGATTTGTAAGAGAAAGAAGAGAGAGAAAAACCCTAGTTGTGCAAATATAACCTATCAATCACGCTCTGACTTTGACAAGATCTGAGAGTTATTAATTTGATTTGTGCAGAGGGATCTTGAGAATATAAGTAAAAAAGAACGTGTCAAAACACAATTGGTTCATCAATTGCAGACTCTATCTGCCCTCGATTCAGCCAAGAACTTTCATCATCAAATTTATTTCACTACTCTGTATCGTTCCAATTTTATGGGATGTCCCCAAGGGGACAAATTTATTTCACTTTCTTTGTTCTTGTTTGTTGCTATTAATTCCTTTACAAAAACTGTAGAGAAAAATTAATCGGAACAAATATAATTCATATAATTTATAAAATATGCTAATTATTAATATATCTATATAAAAATAAAATACAAAGAAGATAGAGAATCTTACTCGGAGCTACCAAACTCAGAGAGCTTGTCGCGGCTAGAGAAAATAATAAGAGCAACCTCAGCATCACAAAGAACAGAGAGTTCATAGGCTTTTTTGAGTAAACCATTTCTTCTTTTGGAGAAGGTTACTTGGCGGTTGATCTTGTTTTCTATTCTCTCCAAAACTACCTTTCCTCTTCCCATTTCCTTTGTTTTTTCTTTTTGAAGAAAACCTAGGAACTAAGCAAATGGATCATTTTCTCATATTCTTTATCTCTTTCTCTTTCTATCTCTCTATCTATTTTTCTTATTTGAGTATCAATTATGATTTACCTTGGCATGTTATGTTAAGTACACTACCGGTTAGTGGTGGAAACAATGCGTACGTGTACCAGCCCAATATATAAGTCTTTTTCATATTTTTCCGAATAATGAAAATATGAAAATTGAAATAAATATTTATAAAAACTTTCTGTTATTGGGTATATTTGCCAAAAGTGGAGAATGCAAACCATTTTTGCCAGCCCTTTTACTTAGCTAGCTTTTAACTAAATGGGGTGCTTTAGAATTTAACCATCTTTTACAATTTCTTATTTCTCTTCTTAAAACTTCTTTGGCTGTTTTAGAAAATAAGTTTGACATTAAATTTACCTTCATTATACTTCTGTTAATGTCCGCCCAACAATTTACTCGACTTGAATTTAGAGTAAGTCCATGTAAATAGACTCAAACTTATAATGATGGGCTAGAATCACATAGTGAGTCCAACTTTATTATAAACTGTTAGAATAAATTAGGATTTTTCACTTTATTATTGTAATTACAATAGTATCCTTGTGAGCATATCAATAAAAATCACTTTTACTCTAAATTAATGTGATCACCCCTATTTAAATTGACGGTTCTTTGTAATTTATATATTCACTCTAGAATCGACGGTTTAGCTTATATATCTACCTTTAATTGACAGTTGTTGCAGCTTATACATCATATCCAAAGTTGACGGTGTCAACCATCTATTTATCAAAAAACTTAAGTTATTTATTTGCGTAAATCTCTAGCTGACAGTTGATGGTGTCATTTATATACCAGTAAGTTATATTATTTTAATTGCATGAATCTCAAAATCTAATACTAACAGAATTGAAACAAATGACTCTTAATTAAAATAATTTAAAGGTATTAATTTTAATTAATATGCTTATATTAATTTTAGGGTTAACAACTTCATTTATACGTGTATTAGTTAAATAGATCTCCACATGCACATTATCTAGGGCAGTATCATTTGAGTTAATAATCTCAATTCTCCTCGAAAATGTTATTAACTAATATATATATATGATTGTCAAAATATCTAATTAAAATATCCCTATCTGAATATTAAAAAAAATATATTATTGTCAACAAAATAAAGATGTTTAAATATATGAGAAAAATCCAAAAAATGTTGACATATCTAGCTAATAGAGTAAAACTACATAACCATTTTTTTTACTGTTACTAAAATTATTTTTAGGACTATAAAATTTTGAGCTCGAGTCTTTACTCTTTAGAGACCAAAATTATATTTTTTTTTTCTTATTTTCCAATTATCTTTTACCTTAATTGTTTTTTGGTAAATTAATTAATGAGTAATTATCCGACAAAATTTAAGAAAAAGTAAATTTAAGAGAATTTACTCGTAAGATTATGAAAAGAAGAAAAGTGAAAAATGGGATGTGGGATCACTCTCAGAATAACTCATCTCAAAGTTTTATCAAAAAAAAAAAAAAAAAAAAAAAAACTCATATCAAAGTAAAGTCTATAAAGCGTGTCCTTTTCTGCTTTTTTATAAACTATGAAAGCTCTCTTTCTTATGTGGGGAACTGATATGGTGGTTGAGACTTGAGACTATTAACAACCCTAGGATGAACACGTGTCGAGTTGTGAATGGGTTTAAAGTGGTCGTACAGTCAAAGGTCCCATAGGTTCTGTCGTGAAGTTCAGTTGAAACTTTGGGCATATTTTGTCGCTCTCTTGGTTTACACGACACAAACACAGACGATCTCTAATATTGGTGGACACGTGTCGACAAACGAAGAGTTCTTGCTTTCATAATACGGACCACGTGTCAAGTTAAGAGGCAGTTTTCTCAGGTTAATTATCCTATGTTTGGAATGGATAAGGGAGAAAAGAAAATAAAGAGAGATTCTATTATTTATTTATATATATATATATATATATATATATATATATATATATTTTAAATAGAGAAAAAATAATGAGAGGAAATAAAATATAATTTTTTTTTTTTAATTTCTTCTCAAAATGAAGAGAAAATATAAGGAATAAAGATTGAGAGAAAAGTTTTACTATTTAACATAAAATTATAGTCTTGCCCTTTTTAAGTATATCTTATTATTAAATAAAGAATAAAATAGTAAATATATCATATTATACTTTTCTTTTCTTTCATATTTTTTTAATAAGAAAAAATAAAGTTATTTTCTTTCATATCCTTTCTTATTTTCTTTTTATCTAAACATGAGGAAGAAAAATTAAAAAAAAAAATTATTTTTCCTCCTTATTTTCTTTAATTAACCATATTTGCGAATCACTATACTAGTCTACTCTGATAATTGAGTTTTTAGATTTGAGGATATCTATTAGGGATGGCAGCGGATTTTTCATTACTCGTACTTGCATCGCCAATATTTTTTTTTATGCAGGACTAGTATATCCGTTTTTATTTTTTATTTTTTTCTTTAAAAATAATTATTTAATATTAATTTTTCACACACACACACATATATATTCATTTATATATTTTTTTTATATATCTATACAATATAATTTATTTTTTACATAAAAAATAAATTAAAAATTAAAAATGATATATATATTTGAAATTTGAAAAAAAAAATAGAGATTTTAGGTTAAAGATAGAGAGAATATATTTGAAATAACTAGGTAGAAAAAATAATTTGAAATATTAAATTTTTGAACTTAGTAGATTTTATTAGGTATTTGAATTAAATATAAATTCACTCAATATTAATAATTCAAACAAGAGATTTGACTCAAATCCAAATCCAAAATTTAAATTCTTGTTATCCAAACAGACTGTAAGAGAATTTTTATTTTTTCATTTTTTTAATATAAAAAATAGTATACTGCATTTAATAACCTCACATATGTTAATCTTAATAATAATAATAATAACAATAACATGTGTTAATAAATGTCAAATTCAAATGAAATACGACATTTTTATTAACATATGTGACGTTATTAAAAATTAAGTATACCTTTTATATATATATATATATATAAGAATGCACTTAAATTAAGAAAACAATAAATTAGAAATAATTTCAAACTAAATAGATTAATATACTCTTAATTTGTATTTCACAAAAATTTTATTAATAATACTAAATCAATTAATGTTAAAGGTAAATTTGAAAAAAAAAATAATTAATGTTATATTGGATTTGTAAAATGATAATTATATTGAAATAAAATCACTTTTTTAAGAAAATAGTTATTGTGAAATGGAGGGAGTATTTAGTTATAGGCTATTTAAGTTTAGCTATTAATAAGTGGGTCATTTTCATTAATAAAAAGTTATGAGATTTTTTTTTCGTTGTGTTCTATTGGAATATAAAAAGTAAAATCTTATTTTGTAAAATAATAATTATATACACTTAAAAAAATGTGATTGTTTCTTTTCTTTTTTTTTTAATAAAAAAATAAACTTATTTTTGTTTAAACATTTGAGTTTAGCTATTTTCATTAAAAATTATTATTGTATATAAATATTTATTATTATTTAAAAATAATAAAAAATGTAATATCATAAAAAATTAATAATTTGAAGTTTTTTTTTTTTTTAGGAGTAATATAGTCTATAAATTGTATAAAGCCAAATAAGCTATATATTAGTTACAAAATTATCAATTAGCTTTTAATAATTAAATCAAACACTTTAATTAAAGGATTTTATGTATATTTAAAATGATATGCATTTCATTATTTATGAGTTTTAACCTAATAATATTAGAGTCATTTTTAAAATTGACCGATGAGTTAAAATCTAATTAGAGTCTATTTACTAAAAAAAAACAATAAAAAAACAATTTGCAATATTATAGTATCTATTATTTAAATTGATCGATTGAATTGAAAACTTAAATATATACATGATACCAATTTAACAGTAAGTTTCTTATATATTATTTTTTTATATGGTATTTGATAACACCTTTCAATGTTTAAAATTATAATTTTCAACATTTTAATTGTTTGATAATATTTATTTTAAATATTCAATTAAACTAAAAATCACTTAAATGATAAATTAAAATTTTTAATTTTAAACACTGTAAGTAGTTAAAATTTTAAGTATTTTTATAATTTAAAGAAGTAGGTGAAAAATGAAGTGATTACTTATTACATTAATTAAAAAATAAATATATTATTATTTTACATCCAAATTTGTCAAGGCGGGATGCCAAACTCTTATCTACCCCTATTAATATATAACAACAACTATAGAGTTAAATCAAAATTAAATTAAAAAATATAAATATTATATAAAATATTAAAAATTATAACTTTTAATAAATTATTTTCATTTATTAAAAATAACTATACCAATTATTTTTCAATAATTAATATATTTTATTTAGTTGCACTAAATTTATTTACGCAGTGCACTTTTAAAATCATATATGATGAGGGACAAAAACGACCAAAAGATTAGTGGGTCTGAATGAATCATCAAAAGCCCATTGTACTAATAAATACAAGAAGATAAAGACTAAATATCAAGATCCAAAAGAGAAGAAGTCTAGAATGTCCCTCTTCACCGCCTGAAGGCGAAGATACCATTTCGCCAGACGATAAAACTCTTCGCCCTCTTGATAATAAATGCAGCTTGTTCAGTAAGTTTCATCAATATAGCTGATGTCATACAGCATCTACGTCATAATGCCACTATTGTCAGAGAGAAGTCATACTTATGCGGCGTACACATGGCTAAATTCCACACCGACCATCGGCCATCTAACAAGATCAAAGATAAAATCAAATTGTATTCCTCAAAAACCCAAAATACCGATCATATTCATGAAAAGGTATATGAGCTTTCCCTATTTTACCCTTAAACAAAAGCCTATAAAAAGGGAAGGGAAACCATTTTAAAAGGGGATCGAATTCTATACTTTCTTACTCTCTTTCTATTTACTAAAAACTTGATAGTTTACTAATTTAAGCGTCGGAGGCTTTTCGTCAGGCAAACAGCCTGACTCTCTTAACGTTATTCTCTTTTTGCAGGATCATTGGATCAATGCTTAAGAACAAAGGATCATTAGATCAAGGCTTAAGAATAAAGGTCCAGCTCAAATTTAAATACTTTGTGATACTGAACTCATCAATATACCAATATAATATTTTATTAGTAAACAAATATATGTAACTCTTGTTTATTTAATATAGTAATATTGACTAACCATACAAAATAACTAACTATATTTAAATACTTTATGTAATCTGATTTTATTTTTAAAACATCAAATTACATAATGTAGCAAGAAACTCTAAAAACGTGAAATTAGCTAATCTTCCATGGATCAATCAATCAAGCTTTTAGGGTTTTAGAGAAAACAGAGAAAGAGAATTTGGGAATTTTGTATTCTATTTATTCACACCACGAAATTGTAATAGTAACAGTAATAGTAAAGGAGTTTATATACAATGCCAGCTGAGAGAGCTAACTAAGACTAACTACAGTAACCAATTAGAAGAAACAGTAACTTTGCTGACTAGGATTATGTACAACAATAATTAACCCTGCTTAAGTATTTACTGTTTACGGTATTTACATATACTTACCAAAAAAAAATAATAATAATAACCATTCATATTCAAAACTACGTACGCGAGCACACAAATAAATAATAAAAAAAAATATTTAATTGAAAGAAGGGAAGTGGTATTTTAGGAAAAAAAAAAAACGATTATTAAGAAAATAAGAGAAATAATAGTAATATTTAATTGAATACATGCTCCATAAACTCTTTGATTTGAGATTTAAATACAGAACAATCCAAATTTCTCTCATCAATAATTTGTGAAAAAAATTATTATTAAGTCAAGTTTTTGTAAAATTTGATATTACTAATTTCTTAATGGTCCGTTTGAATGATAAAAATATTTTCTACTATTTGTACCAAATGAATGCTTTAAATGAAAATATATATTTTTATTCCTATTGTTTTTTAGGTACTTATTATTTATATTTTCGTTTAAATGTATAAATAATTTCTAATTAATTTAACTTAAAAAAGCTTATGCATACAAAAAAAAAAAAGAAAAAAAAAAGAGTAATTATAAAAATAACCTCAATTTTTAGTATGATTTTTAAATTTAAACTTGTAGTACTAAAAATTATTACAGATTAGCAACGATATTGATCGAGAATTCTCTTTAACTTGTTGGGGGTGTTTATTTACATTTATAGTTTAAAGTGTATAAATTATTTGTAATAAATTTAACTGAACAAAATTATATATAATATGACAATATTAATCACCTACACTTTTAAAATAATTTAAAAGTTGTTAAGAACTAAAACTCTAAATTTTTTTGTCAAAAAAAAAAAAAAAAAAACTAAAACTCTAAATTTCAACACATTTTAGGAGTGTAAATGAGTAAAGCCGTTTGCCAGCGGTTCGGTATTCGATTCGATAAAAATTCGTTCGCGTTCGATTTGTTTTATAAACAAGTCAAGTTTTAGTCTTATTTTAAAATTCGATGAATAAACAAGTCGAGTTTGAGAAAAATTAAACTCGGCTCAATTAGATTCGTGAACAGATTGATTATAAAATTCGTGAACAGTCTTACGAACAGCTCGATTAATAGGCTCGTGAACAACTTGATTATTATTATTATTATTATTAATTTAATAATTTTGGCATTTCAAAAAATCTATTTTAATACTCCTATAAACTTTTTGGTAATTCAATTTGATTAAAATATATATTCTTCTAATTAACATAATCTAATATTGTCTTATTATATAATCTAATATTTTAATTTTTTTTAAAAAAAATTATTAATTTATATATTTGTAATACATGTGATACTCAATTTTATGATTGGATTTTTTTTTTCACTAATAGATGATTTTGCTTTTATGTTAGTTTTAAGTATTTTTATTATAGTTATTTCATTATAAATAAATATTTAATAAATTGAGTATTTTGATAAATTATAAACGATTTTCAAAATAAGTCGAATTCGAGTTCGAACTTAGTTTAATTATAATTTATTAATGAGCCGAGTTTAAACATGATTTTCAAACTCGATCTAAAACTCGAGTTCGAGATCGAATTCAGAAAAAAAAAAAATCAAACCAAATCTGAACAAATTAAAACCCAGCTTGACTCGTCTTGATTACAACCCTACACATTTCTGATTTAGGGATTCTATAAATTTTAATGCAATAAAGGGCATATTAGCAATAATTCATTAGTTCATGAAATTTTAAAATGAAATTAAATGCTAAAAAAAAAAATACAAATGTTAGAATATAAGCTTATAATAAATAAACTAAACCAACACACTCCCTTACTTTGAACTCTTCCCCATACTTGAAATGCCTTTTGCTTACACTCGAGTATGTGCATTCAACCATACAATTTGATAATGACATTAAAAAAAAATGAGTTAGTAAATAATTTTATCATTAAAAAATAAATTAAAAACATACTTTTTACCAATGAAATTTTTTCAATGATTTGGTGTGGTACTCGATCAAATACCTAGGTGCAAGCAAGATTAATTTCCCCTCTACCAAATCCCAAGTTCCCTCCACTTAAAAAAAAAAAAAACTAGAACATTAATAAAAATATAAAAATTATTATTATAAGTTTATGACAACAAAAATAAAATTTTGCATCACGCTGCTAAAAAATTAAAGTCATTTATTTTTTTTAGCAAAATCTAATTTACTGTCAAAAGATTATCAGTAACAACAATTTATTTTTTGAAAAATTGATATGATTTGTAATTATTTAATATAAAAAAATATAAAGTGCGCAAATTTTAAGTTTTATTAGTGAATAATCTATTTATTTTAGTATTAAAAAAAACATATTTTATATATCAATATTTTGGCAATAAAATTTTATGTTATTGTGCAGTTTTTAGTAGGAACTTATAATATTATTCATGTATATTAACTTTTAGCAGTAAAATGATTTTGCCATTAATTATACTATTTGTTGGTTGTAGATTGTAGTGCTGCCCATGAGTGCCCTCTCTATCTCTTTCTGTCTCTCACCACACCATTATCCTCTTCTCCACACCTTTTCTCGCTCTCCCTAATCTCGATCGGCTTCCGCAGCTATATAATTATCTCAACCATATATATATGCTAAAGCAGCTAAAACTCACTAGAGTTTGAAAGGTTAACCTCTTCCATGCCTTATTAAACAATACTTTATAAAATAGATAGGTTTAAGAGAAAGCATTTTCCTCACAAATTTTTGCTCTATACATTAGTTTCAATTTTAGAAAACATAATAATTGGACTAATTAATATATTAAACTGTAACATCTTATGTAATTTAATTTCTTATGAAAGGTTTTTTGCATTTAAACTTTAAAAACTATTTCTGTTTCATTTTACAAAGTGGCTATAGAGCCCCAAATTATAAAGAGAATATAAGACCTAAATCCTAATTACGTTGTGCATAGTCCAAGAACTTGCACAAAGCCCAAGTGAAAGGTTATTCTACAATTTGGTACTTGTTTACATTAAAGAAGCCCAATAATTTAGAAAATTTGAGGCCCATTCTTATATTACGATTTCAGAATTTAATAAATTTAGGCTTCTAGAAAAGTTTAAACCAACTGATAATGAACAAAAAAAATGGTCCTTAGATCCACCAAGCCAGTATTTTTTCACGTGCTATTGCAATTATTATTAGCTAACTGTAAATCCCCGTGTCAACAAAAATCCTATCATTTTTGGGTCTCTTTTTTAATTAACAATACTCAATTTTGAATGTGATTAGGCTATTGGGCCAAAATGCTTTCCTTTTAATATTAAAATATTAGAAAATTATTAGTTACTCTTATTATAATAATCATCTTCTTGTATCTAATTAATTTTAAATTAATATATTTTAAAATTTATTTTGAATATACTTTTTTAAATAAAAATTATTAATATTTTTTCCTCTATTTACTAGTATCTCATATAAAATGAGAATCTAGGAAATTCTAATATTTTAGTTTTTTTTTTTTAGGAAATTTTATTATTTGTTATAAATGGAGAATTCCAATATTACACCATTGCACTTGTATTCTGAGGTAATAATAATAATAATAATAAAACAAAAAATGAAATAAAAGCCAAATTTGATGGGGCAAAAGCCTCGTGAGGCGCTGTTATCTATTTGCAATAACACCGAAAAGAAAAATCATGGAAGCGGCAAAACAGAATGGAAAATAAAATAAAATAAAATAAAAAAAGAAAAAGGAAAAAAAAGCAGTTCACACTTCACATCATGAGATGACGTGCAATATAATACTAGAAGATAATAAAGGTACACGAGGCAGTCTTGGATTTCCTAACACTAATAATAATAATAATAATAATTTAAAATTTGACTTAGCTTAGCTCCACTCCGTTCTTCTAGTCCCAGATCTTCTCTTCTGTTTCTAACTTTCTATAACTACACCAATACAGAGAGTGTAGTTGTAGCGATCACCAAAAACAGTAACAATGGCGTCCACTTCTTTGAGAATAGAAAACGTTTTCTCTTTTGCTATCTCTAAGCTTAAGCATTCAGGAAATGGAAACGCCAAAAATTTATCTCCTCCAATTTCATCATTTTCTTTGCGTTCTTCTTCTCCTCTTTTCTCTCCAAAGCTTCCTCTCTTGAAAACCTCTATTTCTCATTCTCTCTCTATCAAAGCCTCCTCTCCTTCCTCTTCCACCACCATCACCGAACCTGAAGGCATCAAGGTTCTCTTCTCTCTGTTTTTCTCTCTTTTTATGTATATGTAACTGTTGTTGATTTTGATATTTTTGTTTTTTTTCAGATTAATTCAGTGCCAACGAAACCGATCGAGGGGCAGAAGACTGGGACTAGTGGTCTTCGAAAGAAGGTGCGTAAGCGTTTAATTTTACACTGTTTCTTCTTCTTTCTATTGATTTGTCTGTTTGTTGCTGAGAAAATAGGGGCAAATAAATTAGAATTCTCTGTCTGTCTTAGTGAGAATGAAATGTTCCGTTTCCAATTTGATATATTTATCTCTTTTTAGGTTAAAGTTTTCATGCAAGAAAATTACCTTGCCAATTGGATCCAGGTCTGATTCTTTCACATGTTTTCGCCGCATTTAATTGATGTCTTTACTGAAAAAATTAATACTGCAGTTTTGGTTGTGCAGGCATTGTTTAATTCATTACCCGCAGAGGATTACAAGAATGGGATATTGGTGTTAGGAGGGGATGGCCGATACTTCAACAAAGAAGCTGCACAGGTTATATTCTTTACTTATCAACGTGTAATTGCTTTGGTCATACGTGGGGCGTAGATGAGCCAAGCTGTTCGCAAGCGGCTCAAATTTCGATTCGACAAAAGCTCGTTTGTGTTTGTTTCGTTTTATAAAAGAGTTAAGCTTAAAACTCACTTTAAGACTTGATGAATAAACGAGCCGAGTTTGAGCAAAGTTAAATTCAACTTGATTAGGCTCGTGAACAGCTCGATTATAAGCTCGTGAACAAATTCGCAAACATATCGATTATTAGTCTTGTGAACAGCTCGATTATAAGCTCGTGAACAAACTCGCAAACGTATCGATTAATAGTTTTGTGAACAATTCGATTATTATTATTATTATTTTGGCACTCTAAAAAATATATTTTAATACTCTTATAATCTTTTTGATAATTCAATTTCTCTAAAATATATATACTCTTACTTAACATAATCTAATATTTTCTTATTATATAATCTAATATTATAATTTTTAAAAATATCTTTTTTTATTAATAAATATCTTTGTGATACATGTAATGTTCAATTTTATGATTGAACATTTTTTACTAATTGGATATTTTTGTTTTTATATTTGTTTTAAGTATTTTTTGTTATATTTATTTTAAGTATTCTTTGTTATATTTATTTTATTAGAAATAAATATTTAGAAAGTTGAGTATTCTGATAAGTTATAAACGAGCTTCAAAACGAGTCGAACTCGAACTTAGTTTAATTATAATTTATTAAAGAGTCGGGCTCAAATCGAATTCGATTATAATTTATAAACAAACTTTTGATGAGCCGAGCTCGAGTTTAAATGAGTCGAGTTTGAACATGATTTTTAAACTCGATACAAGCTCGAGCTCATAAAAAAAATATTGAGCTGAGCCACCAAGCCTGAGCAAGCTAAAGTTCGGGCTTGACTCAGCTTGGCTCGATTACAACCCTAGTTATACGATTACTCTGTGTCTCAGTACTAGAATTTTTTGGATTTGGAATGCAGATAATTATCAAAATTGCAGCGGGGAATGGCGTTGGTAAAATCCTCGTTGGCAAGTAAGTATTATGATTGCCTTTATGTTCTCATATGTGATAAATGCTTGTGTAAGGATAAATGCTAACTTGCTAAGACAAAAATGTAGACACTCACCTGCATTTTGATGACAAATATATATATTTTTCCTGTTTGAGTTGCATACATGAGGTTGTTCTTATCTTTAGGATAGTTCTGTTATCTATAACTTTTAACATTTTTGGCTAACATGTTGGACCAGCCATTGACTTCTCATTAAGGCTTCAGGCAGAAGTTGCTCATGATCAAAAGAAGATCATTAGGCTACCAGTTAAATTTATCAGGGAACCAAATCTAGTCTTAATGTTGGAATAAGAATAGGTCGGTTGTATCTGGCTGATTGTTGATATTGTTGGGGTTCCCACCCCCCAAATCTCAATTTATTGGTTAAACTTATAATAAAAAGAAAGTTGATATTTGAGACTTTACTTTATTTTATCCTTTATTCTCTTCAGTATTTCCATTACCTGTGACATGTATTGGCAAAGTTGCTGGTGCTTGTTTTTCTGTAGGAAAGTGGATGATGACTTGACAAAAGATGACTAGGTTGAAATTTCTAATTTTGACCAAATTATATCCATTATTGAGGTTCTGATGTAGAGTTTCTCGTTTCTCTCTAGAAAAAAGTTTATGAGGACTCTCTTTAGAATTTTAAACTCTGTACTTTTCCAGTTGTTCTGCTTGAGAATCACAATGGATGTCTCAGCTGGAATCTGTTCTTTTCATGTACTGGTTATATTTTATATGATACTGTTAGTTGTTTTTTCACCAAGGTTCAATGTCAATATAACCTATAATTTTTGCTCTGCACACTTTTGCTTATGGACATTAATATCCCACCATTGTAGAGAAGGCATTTTGTCTACACCAGCTGTTTCTGCAGTAATTCGGAAGAGGAGGGCGAGTACATGCTTCTCATCTATGTTTTCAGCAGTGATTTTGCGACTCTTATCTAATCATTACTAATTTTTCCTTTCTCTTTCTTGGTTAAACTGATGTTTTGACAGGCCAATGGTGGATTTATAATGAGTGCAAGCCATAATCCCGGGGGCCCTGATTATGATTGGGGTATCAAGGTGAATTTCTGGTACCTATCGCTTGCACACTCCCAGATAATACATATTTAGCTCAATTTGTGTCTCTATGAGATTCTTCATGAGTTGTTGCAACAGTTTTACATTCACTTTGAACCAACTTCAACCCCACTCCTTCGTATAGTTTTTACAAGCTGCACTATTATGGCAAGTTAGGTGTGATGGGTGGATATGCATAATGCAGTAAAAAGATCCGTCAGTCTTCCTTATCTTATTCATAGTAGTCGTCAGCTTACCTTTGTGTCATCACTTGATAATTCTAAGTATTTATCTTGACTAAACCTTGGTTGGAGAAAAGTGTGCCTGTGTGTGATTAGTTGAGATATTATTTACACAATTCAACAACTTTTTGTGCAGTTCACATTTTCGGAAATTGACTGTTGGATTTACTGTTTTGTTTATATAGATCATGCATACCAAATTTCAAGTATGAATTTTTTACTAAATATAATCATGAGCAAAATTGTTGTATCACATAAAGCACTTAGCCATGTTTTGGCATACATTATCTACATAAATAGAGCAGTGAATCTAACTGTTGGTTTGTGAGGATGTGAATTAATTAAACAATCACTGGACTGTGTAAAAAACTTTGAATTTACACATATATGAGCGAATCCCTTATATATATATAAATGCGGAATGTCTGAGCTTTCATATCTTCTGTTGATTTTTCAGTTTAATTACAGCAGTGGGCAACCTGCACCTGAATCTATCACTGACAAGATTTATGGGAATACCCTATCTGTAAGTACCTTTTAGACGAGTAAAAATTGAGGGTATTAGGAGTTATTAACCGCACTTTCTAGTTTCATGTTCTCTGGCAAGAATATAACTTGATATACTGTAAACTTCTATATACAAGTTGTTCTGAATGAAGTTAGCTTGCTTGCAATCTTGGCAATTCAATTTCAGAGCACTTATTGAGAATTGCAATGGGAATCTTCAAAAGGAATTCTCTAATATTTTTTTCTGGGGTCATGAGCAAGGAGTTGAAAATTATGGTACCTTACTAGTCATGAGAAATTGATTCCAGTCTCTTCATGTGAGTGGAGAAGCTCACTAGAAAATAGGATACAATTAGAAACCTATGACAGGATCCTTGTGCAAGACCTGGACTACAACACCTACTCTGTCGAAGCAGCCTTGGCAAACCCATTGATATTAAGGAGAAATGCAAGTGCCTGGGTTTGGCTTAGTTGTCATAATCAATGCTGTCAAGTTTTTCTATGTTACTCTCTAGGTCTATCAATGGTGCTCCCTAATAAAACTTGAACAAACTGGAATTTTAAGGGGTTTGCTGTTGTAGCCAATTAACCTATAAACAAATTGCTTACTGATTAACATAGAAGATTTTGGCAGAATTTAAATCTTGCCGCGTTGAAGAATTTTATGAACAAATATTATGCAGTTTGCTTCTTTTTTCATCGAAAGTTTTCTTTTGCTTATATTTATATATTATTTTGTAATATTTTGTTTAATTATTTCAAAGGTGTTCCATTTGTCTTTTATCTTCTTTTTTTTTTCTAAAAATGTTATACCATTCCTCTTTTGCAAGTTCCAGATTTTGGACTGCAATTGAACATCATCTTCCTCCATATATTAATCACTTCAACTTGGGCATTAGATGGCTATGTTTGATATTTCCTGCAGTTTTAATTCTTTTCAAATACCATGCAGATCTCTGAGATTAAATTAGCAGATATTCCTGACATTGACCTTTCTCGTCTTGGAATTACAAAATATGGAAACTTCACTGTTGAAGTAGTGGACCCAGTTTCTGACTATTTGGAACTACTGGAGGTTAGAAACAAAAAGCATCCATCTTTGAATGACAATTTATGCAGATTGATAATCAATAATTGTGTGAGATTCCTTGCAGAATGTATTTGATTTTGAGCTCATCAGAAGTCTTGTTTCACGGTCAAATTTCAGGTATTTGTGTCATTTGGAATTCTAGTATTCTAGTTCAGTTGGGGTGTTCATGAACATATTTGTCTCTTCTCTGCCACTTCTCTTCATAGGAGGCAAGGTTTCCTTGTTTCAACGATGAACTATGTCGTTTCATACATATGATGAACAATGATGAACCTGTCTATTTGGGCTGTCTCACTGGTAGACATACTCATCCATTTAGTGAAATACTCTAAACTGACCTCGCATCTTGTCTCAACTCGAGTCTATTAATCTAAACTAACCTTGTATCACTAGGCCACTCTATTTGAGCCTGTTTTTATTCTTCAAATTCCATAAACCATTCTTGCAAAAATATTTAGCTTGACTATTATATTTTTACCATCTTAGTTATCTGTGCCTTTTGTTATTTGTTTTTTCAACATCAATTACTACTTATCTTAGTTTTCTATGTACAGGATTATGTGCCTTTTTTATTCTTCAGATACGTGCTATTCTCTTGCAATCATAGGCATTGTTGAATCTTTAATTCCTATGCCAGCTTAAAGTGAGATGTTTTGATTTTAAAATATATTAAACTGTGGGTTTTCTTTTAGGTTTATATTCGATGCCATGCACGCCGTCACTGGTGCTTATGCAAAGCCCATCTTTGTAGACAAGCTTGGGGCCAGCCCGGTATGTTTGAAGCGCATGAAATATTTAGAAAATAATTTCCAACTACTCCTAAGTTCTTGATAGGAATGTTAGATTCTCCATATAGGATTCGATTTCAAATGGAGCACCTCTGGAGGATTTTGGGCATGGTCATCCAGATCCTAATCTTACGTAAGATAGTATTACAATGCCTACTAAACTGGAAGTGATCTTTCAATTATTTGAAAGCATACTGACTTTGACTTGTATCATAAAACAGATATGCCAAAGATTTGGTTGAAATTATGTATGGTGAGAATGGGCCTGATTTCGGAGCTGCAAGTGATGGTACGTTAGACGAATTTAAGAGATAATTTCTGATGTATTTCCATTTCCTTGTCTGTGTAGATGCTCATGTTTTCTTGAATTTTATGTACTCAGTAATCCCCTTGAGGTCTGAGACTTAATTTCTTTTTGTATTGAAATAACTAGAAGGATAAAAGAAGAGCAGAAAATTTGATTGTGAATTATAATTATCAGGGTTCTATGAGCACATTTATAAGGTCAACAGAATAAAACCTAATTGCGAATGAACTTTGAGAGATATCAATGATTTTCTTCATTCCAACATGTTGGATATGAAAGGCAGTGGTTGCACACAGCCTATACTCTTTGGTTTTACATGGTGTTTTTAATATATCGTTCATATTAAAAAGGGAAAAACTAGTCTAAAGAATAAAAACAGACTTTCATGATGGGAGCCTTGAAAGACATAAATTGTTAGATTTGGATGGCAAACCATCTATAGGTGTGGTTTCCATCAAACCTGTACAGGTCATCCTTGATAAGGGTTGTTGAATTTTTGATGTTGACCATGAACAATCAATGGTTGGTTTGCTTAGGTGATCTTGTTTGCTTTTATGTGCTACAAGAGAATTGTCTTTAATTCTGTACCAATCCATATCATGAAGAATTTTAGGACCGGTAAATTGGAAGTTAGTTTATATGCGATGAGCTTTATTTTGGTATTTGAAGCTTTATTAAGAGTGTGCATTTAGCGAGATTGGTGCTGTGGAAGATGGATTGAAATAGATGAGAAAGAAAATTCAGGTTAACAAATAACTTGTTTTACACTAGCAGACATGTTTATGGTAATTGAATGAATAATTTGTGCTTATATTTCAATCATTCAAGCCTTTTTATTCTCCATATCATGAAGAAATCATGATTGGCATTGCTTTATTAGTTCCTGTTTTGAGTCTCACAACATAATTTCTGTCATCAGATTGTCACATGGGAATTCAACTAACATAAATATGTTTTGTGACTTAGTATTTTTCCTTATCATCAATCAGGAGATGGTGATAGAAACATGATCCTAGGCAGAGAGTTTTTCGTTACTCCTTCAGACTCTGTCGCTATCATTGCTGCCAATTCGCAAGGAGCCATTCCATATTTTAAGAGTGGCCCTAAGGTAGGAAATTGAACACCCTTTTGTTCCATTATTTATGTTCAAATAAACCACAATAATTGACTTCCATTTCCAATTTTCAGGGATTAGCTCGGTCCATGCCTACAAGTGGTGCGCTGGATCGTGTGGCTGAAAAATTGAATCTTCCTTTTTTTGAGGTTAAGCATTTCAACTTCAAGAAAAATACTGAATTTCTGAAGAAAAAGTTGTGTGGCAATTTATATCCATGAATCCTATTGAATGCTCTTGTTTCTTGGTTTCAGGTTCCCACTGGTTGGAAATTTTTTGGGAATCTTATGGATGCTGGGAAGTTGTCAATTTGTGGAGAAGAGAGTTTTGGAACGGGTTCTGATCACATTCGTGAGAAGGATGGCATATGGTAACTGTTCACGACATATATATAGACAAAATCACCCACATGTACTGACATTAAGGCATTTTAGTTCTTACCTACATTATATTTTTTGGCAACTTGGTAGAATTCTCGACTTTAAGGTTGGCTATGCAATTCTGGTGGCAACTTATGGTTGTTCTCAGGTTTCTACTTTTAGTATATCATCATTTCAACATATTCATCCATTCATCATTGTTACAAATTTCCTGGGAGCCTTTTTTGTGGCAATAGAGGGCCTGCCAGACTGCGACTCTGTCATGAACTTTGTCTTGGTACCAGGCCTACTGTATGTTTGATTTTCCAACAAAAAGAATGGTGTGAATGAAGGAGATAGACGGTCTCATGGATCTGCATGCTGCCTAGCTAAATTTGATTTTCCACTAGTTGACTGACCTTATAAGGAAGTTTTTGATTTCCATGTCTAATTATCAAAAACCTTAACAGAATCATGTTCTGTTACTTGTGTTCTAGCATATGATCAATCCTGTGGGTGAGCATTAATGTTGGTTCTATTCCTTCAAGTTCCATCATACTTCAGTTTCATCTAGTTTTACTAGGTTTGCAGAAGTGACTGATGATTCAACGGGTGATCAACTACTGTCAAATCCCAATTGGAGTAACTTAAAATTTTCAAATGACAGGGCAGTGTTAGCTTGGCTTTCAATTATCGCGCACAGAAATAAGGACAAGAAACCAGGAGAGAAGTTAATATCTGTTGCTGATGTTGTGAAAGAGCACTGGGCGACATATGGAAGAAATTTCTTTTCTAGATATGATTATGAAGTAAGCATCATAACTACATTTTAAATATTTTCACTATGTAGTAATTACTGGAGTAATTATCATTTTATCATCTTGAAACTCACTAGACTAAGTTGAATTGTCTTGGGTGATATGCAACTCTTTAATACATCAAAGTTCCTTTTCAGGAGTGTGAGTCTGAAGGAGCAAATAAAATGATAGAGTATCTTAGAGATTTGGTCTCTAAGAGTAAACCAGGAGAAAAATATGGTAAGCTTGTGTGTAAATTGTTCTCATTTAATCACATTTCAAGTCTGAAAAAATTTGACCGCTGTAAAATTTGTGATCATAGGTAGCTACATTCTTCAGTGTGCTGATGACTTCAAGTACACTGATCCTGTAAGTTAAAATGCAGTGCATGTTTATCTTTGGTTTATCTCTCCACAAGGCAATTGGGATTTTAAATTGCAGCTATTGGGTGTGACTTGCCTTTTTCTGCAATTCTTCAGGTTGATGGAAGTGTGGTAACAAAGCAAGGAGTTCGATTTGTTTTTACTGATGGTTCAAGGATCATATTTCGGTTATCTGTATGTGCCAGTGTCTTTTTTTTCCTTTTAGGATTTGAAACTTTATATGGCACAGTTTTTTTAATAACTATAATTTCCACGTGTTACAGGGAACTGGATCTGCAGGTGCAACTGTTAGAATGTACATTGAACAGTTCGAACCAGATGTCTCTAAACACGATATGGATGCCCAAACAGCCTTGAAACCATTAATAGGTCAGTTTAGTATTAATACGTGAACAAAATATTATTCTTTCTTTGATCTTTAAATACATAGTATATTGCCTTTTTTTTCTTAATACAAATGTATTTGTAATGTTTTTGGTTTGTTTCAGATTTGGCATTATCTGTATCAAAGCTGAAGGACTTTACAGGAAGGGAGAAGCCTACAGTCATCACATAAAGCATCCATTGATTGTTAGTCTCATGGAATTTCATCTTCTTCTGTCTTAATTTTGCCACAAATCCTATGTTCAATTTTGGTTTTGCTGTAGCTATCCGGTATTATGATACAATAAGTCGCTCCATGTAAAGTATGTAAAAACACGCAAGGGGAATAAGATCTCTTTCATTTGGTGCTAATTGTTTTCTTTCTCTCTCTCTCTTTTTATTTTTATTTTTTGTGAGTAGGTGCCTTCTTAAATTTGATTTCCTTGTTGATTTGATATTACTATAGATGATTGGTAATTTATGATGCGCATAAAATTAATTATAGTCCAGGTGAGTAATCTTCTAGTAATATAATCTGATTAGACAATGCCCTACTCTGCTTACTCAAGACCTAAGAGATATTCCTGATCAACAAGATTTCTTGGGTCTTTGAAGTTTTTAATGGAACGGAATTCAAGTCAATATCTACTTATGCTGTTATGCATATTTGATATTTAATTAATTTTTCAGTTTCACTTAATTTCTCTGATACTGGAATTTGAACTTGGTGGGCAAATTGCCAATAGGAAAAGAAGATAAGAGCACTAGTCAGTAGTCACTACAGGAAAATAGCATAAAAAGATTATGCATTTGATTTTAATTTGTTGCATATAAAATTTTGATAGAAATTGGTGAGAGAATGTGGGTAGGAGCAGTGTAACCTTAAATGATTAAAGGGCACTTGAAAGACGAATCCTTAAAATTCAAAGTCAGTTGCAGCCAATGTGGCATATAGGAAGATAGTACCAAGTTGGCTCTAGTTTGATGATATTATAAAAGAGCAAGTCCATTCAAAAGTCTTGTGCGAACAGGAACAAAACAAAGACAGCTGATTGGTATTGGTTGTTGGGGGAGGGGGGGGTACCCCACCAACTAACCCTATATTCCTGAAAAATCTTGGTCATGGCCAAAACCCTTGAAAGGGCAAAATCTGGTGGTGTGGCAATGAGAAGCAAAAGAAGGGTTATATTATAAAAGCCTAAAGGGTTAAATAACCCTATTGGTTTGGCCATAGTAGATAAGATCTCTCAAAAACATCAAATGGCCTATCCCGACCACCTTTTGTGGGAGCTGAGTGTACAACTAAGACAAACATGACCACCTTATATTATAAAGCGAGCATACAAGTGGGAGAAAATTTTGTCCTTGAAACCTCTCCTAGTCAGTCTTGTTTGTTTCAAAATGCAAGCCAACACTACCATTCCCCAAGCAACACCCCAATTTCGATATAATGGAACGGCAAAGCACTTAAAACATAAGAGAACATGTTGGGACACTATTTTTTTGTCCTCCAAACCCTTTGCATGCTGTACTAATAATAATACAATAAGTCACCTCTCACAAACTTTTATAACCTTTCTCTTAGGATGTGACAGTCTCTAACTACATTCTCTTCTTCTTCTTCTTCTTCTTAGTAAGGCCAACAAATAAAAAAATATAAAACTAAGGGGACCGACCCAATAGAACTAGAAGCGTTCTTTTTCAGTGTAATTGAATTTAATCAGAGCTACTTAATTAACTAATAAGGTGTCAATAATGTAAGTGATCAGCCTCCTCCTTCCTTTGGCCCACTGCACGAGTGATGTTAATTAAACATTGGATTACAAGGTGGCCTAATAAGAAATTATTATTTTTTTTTTAATTTTTGGAGGGTTAGTAAATTGGCTTTAAGCTGCCCCTAAAATGGGCGCACATATATAAGTTTAGTGAGAAAACAGAAACAAAGGTAGAATAGGGGATTAATAGAATAGATTAGAGAAATAGAGAGGAGGGGATCAATGGCTTTTTCTTCAAAAGTCCAAAACCAAAATCAATCCGGATTGTCTCTGCCCCCCATTTTGTAATGGTGATTTAAAACCCTCCACCAGACCCACCAGCAAATAATTGTAGAGACAAGTAGAAAAGTAAGCAAACTTTTAGTGGATAAATAAGAGGAGGTAACTGTGTTTGTCCTAATTCACATATAACACTTTAGCTATAGATCCAACCTTGTTGGGTCTATCAGTTTCATGGGATTTGCTCTTCAAGAGAAAAACTTCATTTGCCCCACCTTTTATCTGCATGATAGTGTGACAACTCCACCATCATGTTAGTTGCCTCTAGTGATGGACCTTCATGTTCCCTCTTTCTTTTTCCACCTACTGTCTCTCTCTGTCCTGTTGCTACCCTTCTTTTTCCTTTCTTTCTTTCCTTTTTTTTTTTTTTTTTACCAATTTATTAATTTTCAGATAATTAATATTTATTATATGGTTCAATTAATACTTACTTGCATAATCACACTTAATATATATATATATATATATATATATATATATATTACTTGTGACATGACTGTCATATAGAATGGGTTATTGCCAGAGTGATAATTGATAGGGCCAAAGCAAAGAAAATTTTAAAATTTTAAGTTGATAAATTTATCCTTTCAATTAATTGAGTTAAAATTTTTCAATCTTTCTTTCGATAAATCTATTTTACCTTTTTAATCAATTTTAGCAAACACACAAAAAAAATGAGCTTTTAAATTTTTTTTTTCACTCATAGACTGTCAACAATTTTTTTTTTATTATTAACAAAAAAAATAAATAAATAATGTATCAAACTTATGAAAAATTGAATTATTATCCAAAATCCAAAACCATTATCATATGGTCTTTTTCATACAAACAATATCAATTTGAATTTAAAGTAGTATAAATTTATATTCATATATACTATCTCTTCAATTTAATAATATTTGAAAAACAAATGACCTTTTATACATATATGTACTTTTTAGATTAGTTCCTATTATTATAATATTCAATATATTACTATATATTTTTTAAAAATAAATAAATTAGAATTTTCAATCTCATCAAATGAATTTAAATAAATAATAATTTATCTCATAAATATTGTCATCTTAATAAGTAATAACTTGATTATATAAAGATAAAATAAGTTGGATAATAAAAGATTTTTTAAAAAAAAAATACGAAAGAAAATATAGTAAAAGAAAATAAAAATAATTTTATCTATTTAATACTTAAAAAAAAGAAATATAAATATTTATGGAAAAAATGAAAATTTAACTCAATTCATTGGAAGGACAAATTTGTCAACTTAGAGTTTTAAAATGTTTTTTACTCTAGCCTTATCAATTATTGTTCTGGCAATATCACTACCCATATATATAAAAATATAAGAAGATGAGAGAATATGATGATAGATAAAAACGCTCTTATTAATTTTTCATATTTCCTAAGTTAGACATTCATTATTATTGTTATTGTTATTAGTATTAGGGTAAATTACTATTTAGTTCTTGAAATTTGATATAATTAACTAACTCGTCCCTATTTTTTGAAAAACTAACTAATTAGTTTTTCAGTTTTGGTTCCGTCAGACTATTTAATCATTCCGTCCAGTTTTTGTACTTTATTCAGTTAAATTTATGAAAAATGACTAAAATGTCCTTATATATATAATAAATATAATTTTAATTTATTATTTAAAAATAAAAAAAATTCAAATTAATAAAATTAATAAAATTATATAATAATCATTTAATTATATAATAATTATTTATTTTTATTAATATAAATATTTATTTTTATTTTTTATTATATATAATAATTATATAATTATTTAATAATAAATAATTTTATAATTTGATGATATTAAATATAATTATTATATAATTATATAAATATTATTTACTTTTATTAATTTGAATTTTTTTTATTTTTTGTTTTTAAACAATAAAAATAAAATTATATTTATTATATATATTTTCCAAAAATTTAACAGAAAAAAATACAAAAACTGAACGGAATGACTAAATAATCTGACGGAACCAAAACTGAGAGATTAATTAGTTAATTTCTTAAAAAGTAAGAACGAGTTAGTTAATTAGGTAAAATCTCAAGGACTAAATAGTAATTTGCTATTATTATTATTATTGCATAAGAAAATCTTATTATAATATGATTTACATTTTATTATTATTATTAATTATGTGCAAAGTATGTATTCCAAGAATAAGATTAGTTTGATAGAATCATAGAAGTAAGTTTGAGAATTAACTAGTAACGAGAGGGGAATCACTTGTTCCTTGAACAGTTCTTTTCAAAAATGCATCTATCTGATTGATGAGTCATAAAAAAAATCATGGTTCGCGTGGTTATTAAGACTATAAGAAGGAATAACCGAATTGAATTCATGAATTTACCTAAGTCGGGTTATGGCCTAATAAAGAATTTTTTTCTTCGAAACCCATTAGAAATTAGAAGGGACAGTGTACGAAAAATCAAATCATACATAAATAATATATATATAAAACATGTTCCTTCTTTTCTTTTTTAGGTTCAAAGAATTTTCCTTTTTCCTTTGCTTGTTAATTTGATCAAGATTTTTGTTAAGCTACGTAGGACCAATAAATTCTAGGAATTTGAAATTTTGATGTGTATATTTGTTGTATAATATATATTCAAAGTGCAAATTAAGTAAAAAAAAAAAAAAACCACCATGCATTTAATTATTTTGCTTGAGTTGATATCTAAAGCAAAATGCATTGCACAAAAACAATACAATTCAGAGCAAAAATGTGAAATTTTAGTAATTAAATTCCACAAAACACATAGAGTACCAAAACAAAAGTAAAAGATTCCGACTTTACATTGTCAATAATACGATCAAAAGCCAAAATGTTAAAAATTCACAAATTTTAATAAATTACTTAAATAGTAATGGGAAATTTTAATTATTATTCATATCTTAATTGTTTTAACTTCTTCCTGAATGTAACAAATTAACAATACTCTTATAACATGAACGATCACAAATTGAAAATATACATATATAGCCATAGAGGCTATTAGACTTTGCTTTTATATATATATATATATAT
>CATKHJ010171596.1:0-14212 GCA_949750685.1 Vernicia montana | reverse complement strand
TTCAATGAACCATGCAAAACATAATAAACCAATTTTCTTACAATCACATTTCCAGCACAATAAATTACCATAATGATCCATATACTATCTACTATTCACAATTCATGGCAAAGGCCAATCATCTTTTAATCACTTATCAATGCTATCCATATACATATTAATCACATATACCCATTCCTTATGGAATTTAATCACAAATTCAATGACTCACTTCTCATGCAATCACATTTAATTCATCTTTTTAAATCATCAAGCATTAAATTAAATCTATACTTGTATAAAATAATTCTTGAAGGTCCAGGGTATTACATTTGGATAAGCACAAGTAAAATTATTGCAATAACAGTATAATAAGGTCAAGAAAAAAAATCTAACTAGGCTATTGTTAATTTAAGATCAAATTTTAATAAGTTCTTAACTTAGTAATAGGGTTGAGTAATTAATGAGTACTCTTTGAGAATGGATGTTATATAGTTCCAAGAAGTGAGCAAGGAAGGGATTTTAAGAAGTAAAGTGTAAAGAAGTACGTAGGATCGAGGTGAGTGAAAAATATACTATTATGCTTGTGTATTTGATTCTATGTTCATATTAAAACTCCCATGAGTATTTGTGAATCATGAGAACCTTATAATTTGTTCTATTAGTTATTTGTAATACTATCACTTAACCATGAGATAACTAGAACCTTAATTTTTCATTGTTATTACTATTTATTCTTTGAACCATACGATTATTATTTGATTACGAGTTACCACGAGTTATAAACAGAAATCCCCTCCACTGATGTAGGATAAGACATCAGACTGTGTGCACATTGTACCTACAGATAGGGTAAAATATCTGAACTCTAACTAGGAAGAGTATAATGCCCTAGTCATGGGACCTGACTTGTCTCATGTTATCATGAGTTTATCACGAGCAATATCACGAGATCACAAGCTGATTTATGTTCTAAGTTATTATTCGATTTCCTTATTACGAGTACCATTTGTTACTTGATAAATACCTTATTGTACACCTATGTTAATTTATGACTACCATTCTTGTGAGCCGACTTGGAATACCGAGCCTCATAAGTATGATAGTATATTCTTCACTGACTGAGCTCGTCTCACTAGTTGTTGATTAATTTTTTTAAGGAAAGTAGTAGGGTATTCAGAGTTGACTCCTTAAGCTCTTCTTCATCACTTGAGGCCCATGATCAATGTAAAAGATTTATTTTGTCATATATATATATATATTTTACTTTCCAAAACTCACTCTAGAGCTCCATGGGTGTAAATTGGTATATTTAGTTTTGTGATGTGTATATAAGTATGTAGTAATGAATTTAATATTATTATGTAAATAAACGAGTTTTAAAGGTATGAGTACTATAATGGAAATGTATTAAATTTAGATATATACTTAAATTTTGAATATGAGATTAAGCATGGGGAATTGTGTTATTGGTTGACATGTAGTGAGGATATAAGGTGGTATTGGAAGTGTTATTTGTCTTGCAGGTTGTGATCTTGGGATTAGTGCTATAGTTGTAGCTGTTATGCTGCCAGTGTGAAGGTTGTTGTTAGTGTTCATGAGTTCTATGGGTGATTGGTGCCCTTATGGCTACCCATGCCCTAGGACCGTCACAGCTCTCAAAGTGGATCGTGACACAAAGGAGAAAAATACAGTATCCAAGATTAACTGAAAGTAAATAAGAAGTAAAACACGAATTTAAGTCACAAAATTGTTAAGAACCAAAAATGAAGATATATATATATATATATATATATATATATATATATATATATATATATATATATATATAAAAGTAAATCAATCTCTATGTTAATGCTAATTATTATGAATTCTAGGAAACCTTAAATTTTTTTTTGTGGACTTTAATTGATTTATTATGACAAGAGATTTTCACTATATTCCAATTCATTGATCTAATACTAAAATTAAACATAAGAAATGATTAATTAATTAAAAAATACATTTAAGTAACATCAAACGTAATTTTAGTATAATACAATCCGATGCCCAAATAAATTTATTCTAAAAACTCTATTAGTATAATATTAGTATTTTACTTAATTCAAATATTTTTAATCTTAACTTATATACTATTTAAAATTAATGCATAATTACTTATAACCACTTTCTAACTTTTTATACAAACTATTAACCTATTACAAATATTTTTTTTATTGATAATATATCACAAAGATGTAAATTAATAAAAAAATATTTTTAAAGATTAGAATATTAGATTGCAATATCCTAGATCTAATTAATTCTTATGAATTAACAATAATGACATTAGAAATCAATTTGAATGCTTAATGAGACAATTAGATCAATAGGAGCTCAAACAAAACTCAGTTGAATGAACATAATTTTTTTTTTATTAATTCTATTTCTGCGATATTATAGTGCATATGAACTCATAAAAATGTTATTAACATGAGTAATGAAATAAGATTAATGAACTGCATTGATATCGGTTACAACAAGGTACAATGTAAAAGGAGGGTAAAACGGTCATTTTGCAAAAACTGTCGAAATGGCAAGTTAACTATACAGGAACATATAAAATACAGTATAAGGACCAACCATGTACTTATATGGCCGGCCCCACTATGGTGATAGGAAGATAAAATTTGCTCGAAATTATATGGAAAAAAATAGTCAAAGGTAAATGAATGAAATGGATCCCACATTTTTCATTAGTCAAAGTTTCTATATTATCATCCAAATTATGGTCATATTTATTTATATATAAATGAATTATGTAAATTCAAAAATTAAGTTAAATTACTAGCCATTGGATCATATAAAACAAATCAACATCATCCATTTACTTAAAACTTATCCAAAAAGCTTTAAAATCCATCTAAGTGCTATTGTATGTAACAAATGAAAATTCTAGTTCTTTCTTTCTCTAAATGGTCAGCCATCAAGAGCTTGGTATCAAGAAATATGGAACTACAAGGATGTGGTTCAACGTAGAATCTAAAGGAGATAGATGTTCCGAAGATTGAGGAGCATCATTACTGATTATACTAAAAGCTTATATTAGGAGCTAAGAAAGTCAAGGTGAGTACTTTGAAAACCTTATATTTCTTTAATGAAATAATTATTTGACTAATTTCTTTTAATGAGGCCTTCAGCCTAATTGTTATTATTAAATATCTTCATTGAGGCCTTCGGCCTACTTCCTATCATTTGTCCATGAGTACTAAATTGTACTCAGATTGAATATTGTAAAATAGTTTACCATTTCATATCAATTCTTTCATTTGTAATGAATCCATTCCTGAACTAATATTCCTTCTTTGAACACTCAGCGTGTCTTAATAAATAAATTGTTTTCATAGTTATGTTCCTTTAAGGAACCAATTGACCTATTTATAAAAAATTCCATTGTTCCTTCATTTGATCGTATTCCATTGAATCTTATATGATTCATCATTGTATACTGTTGATTCAAAATATTCAAAACTTGCATATTGGATCCAAAGTGATCATACTGTTTTACTAAAAAGAGAAATCTCTGACTGATGTGGGTAATACTTCAGACTGTGTGCACACGGGAAAGCCTGCGGATAAGGTGAGTGTATCCGTCTCAGCTATAAGGGGTGGTCTTAGCAGTGAGACCTGATCAGTCTTACGCTTTATACTGTTATGAGTGAGCAAAGCAATAGCTGTCACTCGACTATTTACTGATATGAGTGAGCAAGGCATTAGCCGCCACTCCACTATTTACATTGGGAAGCACGCCATTTCTAAGACTCTGATTTCTGCTAAAATGATATTATTGAATCCCAACTGTTACTGACCATCATTATTGAATCCCGAATGTCATTGACCATTGTAATTGTTACTGACCACCGTTATTGAATCCCGACTGTCATTGACTATTGTTATTGTAATTGACAACTATTGTCGAATCTCGACTGTTATTGATCACTGTTAATGAATCTCAACTGTCATTGATCATTGTTATTGAATCCTGACTGATACTGACTGTTGTCATTGATCATCGTTATTGAAATCCTAAGATTTAATCTCAATCGTCATTGATCATTGGAAAATTGTTTCTCCTTCACTGTTCATTGAAACCTTAATATTAGACCTCAATTGTTATTGATCATTATAAAATTATTTCTTTTATACTATTATATTTAAAGACTGATAATTTTATTGTTAAACATATATTCATATACTATTTCTTATTCATTGTAAGTACTCACTGAGCTTCTCTCACACCTCTACAGTGATTCTATTTCAGGTTCAATAGTAGACTCAACAAGTGGTTCTCAAGTATCTACTTCCACTTAGGATTACTTCGCTGAATGTAAGATAATTGTAGGTTACTGTTTGGGTCAATCATTTAGAGCTCCATGAATTGATAAGAGTTAATATTGTAATAACTAGTTGAATTGCATTCTTTATATGGTTTATTTATATGTTAATATGGATACAGAAATTGACATTTGATACAGTGTTATATAGTTAACAATGATAAAATATTGGGAGGATTTGTATTGATTTATATGAAGGTAAAGATATAAGAGTGTTGCATTTTGAAGTGTATCTTTAATGCATGTTGTGAGCTTAGGGTATTGTTATAGTTGCAGCTATTATGCAACCAAATTTAAATTGATTGCGAGTGTTCACTGTAATTTATGGTATTAATTATATTGTAATATCGATTAAGTGGGTTTTACGGGTTATTGGTACCTTTATGGTTACCCATGCCCTAGGACCGTCACATCGCCAATGGTGAGATGTGACAAAGGTAGTATCAGAGCAAAAGTGTAAGTCTAGTATAGACTTATAAATGTTATGGAATTATAGTATATAAGTGAAACCATAGAGCATAGGATTCCTAATTGTCAATTACAGTCCATCATTAAGATAGTTCCGCGTTATTCGTATCTGGTTAAATTCTTCTCATCTGGAATGATTTACATACATTAGTATGTGCTATGAATATCAAAGAATTTGTATGTGTAGACATACACTACTGTAATATTGATTTAAGTGAAACATTGAACATACTCTAAATGAAACAACTGTGCTAAACTGTGATATGAAAGTAAAGTGACAACTGTGAAAAAGAGGTCGGTCCCCTAGAGGTTGCTCCTGGAATAGTGAAAATGAATGCATATTGTTAAAAAGAAATTCCCTGTAACCATCATATGTTGAACATTGATAACGATACCAAAATATCAATTTTTTATGAAAAGACTTACAAAATGTGAATAATGCTAGAAATGTATAAACTGTTTGTATACGAAAACATATGTATTGCTTAGGATAAAAACATCCTAAGGAAACTGTCTTATAATAATAAAAGTGTAGAAATCTAATGTTGATATATACGTTGTGTTAATGTACGGTTATTTGCTAATGTTGCCTATGTTTAAGCGGCAGACTAGATAAGAAACAAAAGCAAGTGAAAAATGTAGAGGTAATGATACGAAAACAATATGAAACGCAACAAGAATTTACAAGTGAGAACAAAAAGGCATATTATATGCCAGTTTCGGTTTACTTCCCGGCAATGATAACTGTATGGAGTGATACAGAAACTTTTCTGCTATCGACGTAAATATTGTATAAGAATTGAGAGAAGAATGTTGATTAGTGTTTTGAGAAGGAAATGATCAATAACCAATGAATATCATATTGTTTCTATCGAAATAAGTGAACCTGCTTATAAAAGTTATAAATATAAATGATAACAGAAATGCGTACACATTGAGTACTATTATAGCCTTATTTATTGAAATAAAGATATTTTAGTGAGAGATCCTATTTAAAGAAGAATAAGTGATCATGGAATAGAGTAACTGTCAATGAGATATTGATGAAACGAAACTGTAAATGCTCAAATGAAGAATGTGAAATATAGCAATGTACACAGAGCTGTAAGGACAATGAAACTATCAAGCAATGGAAAAAATTTGCATTGGTAGAAGAATGTAACTGATAAAGATAAGACTGAAATATGAATAAGTAAAAGAGAAATTATAACAGTGAAACCAATGAAATGGATGAATTTGACTCGAGATAATGGACACTGAAGTTGTCAATAGTTAAAGAGAAAGAGAAATTGAAGATAGTTAAAATGGATTACTGACATATAAGGATATAAGGAACTGAACGAGATAATGATTTATGACAAAAAAAGTTAAGAAAGAAAAAGAGGAATATGAATAATTGAGATGATTAAGGAAACTTGAATGTATTCGAAATTTCATTGAATATCGAGATAGAAGGAAATGTGACATAACTGAGATTGATATGGGATAAATAGAGTGAACAATTATTTCACTGGATATGTGCATACCTTAAGAGAAATTTTGAATTGTAGAAAATATGAATACTATATGCAACGAATATATGTTATGAATGATGACAAAGTGTATTAATTCCTAAAGGTATTCCAGAGAAAGGAAATGAATATAAGATGATATATTTCATTGTAATAGGAGTGTGATATATAAAAATATTTGAACACTGTGATGGTACATATTGATGTATGCTTATACATTGTTCCAATTAATACAACAAATTCACAGTAAGTAGAAGGAAAAGATTGGTTAGACAAATGTGAAGAGATTACGAAATAACAAACTTATAAGCTAAAAAAAGAGTTGACTAAGATACAGTGATTAAGGGAAACTGTATATTCTCCTCATCATTATTATAATGGTAAAGAGCAAAAATATATAAAGAGAAAATTCATCAGTAATAAGTTTAAATAAAGCTTATGTATTGCGATATCATGATAAATCAATTAAAGTATTGTAAATAGAAAAGGAAAAGAGAATCGATTTTAAGAGAGATTGTTGGTAATGAACTATTGGATGTAAACAAAGCCACATGTGTGATAGTTTACACATCATTAAAGAGCATTTGCTTCTTTAGGAAGCCATAGTTTACATGGAATTACATTGTTCTTTTCACACCTAAACCTTAAGAAAGCACATCATTAATTGAAGGACTGAACTGTGATGGTAAATGATTGTATAAACATGATAGTAATAGTTACCTCGATAGGTAAACGGTAGAACAATGGATAGATTGAAGGAACTGTTCAAATCTGGACAGAACTGTGCTACAAAAGAATATAGATGATTTCGAAGCAATTAAAATAAGAAAATAGTCTTGGTTAATTTTGTTTATGGTGATAGTTAAAGCATAGTATCAAAAGAAAGTGATATTTTCGAATCCATGGAATAAAAGTTAATGTTTAGTACTTTACAATACAGGAATTGTAACAGAAAAAGACAGATAAACTATTCATACAGTATATTAAAAATAATAAGATTCTATACGGAGTAGAATGATGTAAGGTAAGCTAGAAGCTCACCTATTGTTTTATTTGTGGATATTAGAGAAATATAAAACGAATCAGTTATACATATTAAAAGATTTTGAGATAACAAAGCCTTGCCTTTTAAGAGAGGAAAAGGAAACGGGAAACAAGGACTGAAACGAAAAGTAATAAGGCAAAAGCAAAGTGTTAAAGCATAACATTGAGAAAATACAATGAACTAGTTTATGGAAAATTCGAGGACGAATTTTCTTAAAGGGGGTCGAATGTAATATCCTAGATTTAGTTAATTCTTATGAATTAATAATAATGTCATTGGAAGGCAATTTGAATGCTTAATGAGATAATGAGATCAATAGGAGCTCAAACAAAACTCGGTTGAATGCATATAATTTTTTTTTTATTAATTCTATTTCTCTGATATTATAGTGCATATGAACTCATAAAAATATTATTAACATGAGCAATGAAATAAGGTTAATGAACTGCATTGATATCGGTTACAACAAGGTATAATGTAAAAGGAGGGTAAAACGATCATTTCGCAAAAACTGTCGAAATGGCGAGTTAACTGTACAGGAACATGTGAAATATAGTATGAGGCCCAACCATATACTTATATGGCTAGCCCACTATAGTGATAGGAACAGAAAAATTTGCTTGAAATTATATGGAAAAGAATAGTCAAAGGTAAATGAATGAAATGGACCCCACATTTCTCATTAGTAAAAGTTTCTATATAAAGAAGGAAATTTCATGGAAATTTTCTATCATCCAAATTATGGTCATATTTATTTATATATAAATGAATTATGTAAATTCAAAATTTGAGTTAAATTACTAGTCATTGGATCAAGTAAAGCAAATCAACACCATCCATTTACTTAAAACTTATCCAAAAAGCTTTAAAATCCATCTAAGTGCTATCGTATGTAACAAATGAAAAATCTAGTTCTTTCTTTCTCTAAATGGCCAGCCATCAAGAGCTTGGTATCAAGAAATATAAAACTACAAGGATGTGGTTCAACGTAAAACCTAAAGGAGATAGATGTTCCGAAGATTGAGGAGCATCATTACTGATTGTACTAAAAGCTTATATTAGGAGCTAAAGAACTCAATGTGAGTACTTTGAAAATCTTACCTTTTTAATGAAATAATTATTTGACTTATTTCTTTTGATGAGGCCTTCAGCCTAATTGTTATTATTAAATCTCTTCATTGAGGCCTTCGGCCTACTTCCTACCATTTGTCCATGAGTACTAAATTGTACTCAAATTGAATATTGTAAAAGAGTTTACCATTTCATATCAATTCTTTCATTGTAATGAATCTATTCCTGATCTAATGTTCCTCCTTTGAACACTCAGCGTGTCTTAATAAATAAACTGTTTCCATAGTTATGTTCCTTTAAGGAACCAATTGACATATTTATAAAAAAATTCCATTGTTCCTTCATTTGATCGTATTCCATTGAATCTTATATGATTCATCATTGTACACTATTGATTTAAAACATTGAAAATCTTGCATACTGGATCCAAAGTGATCATACTATTTTACTGAAAACAGAAATCCCCGACTGATGTGGGTAATACATCAGACTGTGTGCACACGGGAAAGCCTGCGAATAAGGTGAGCATATCCGCCTCAGCTAGGAGGGGTGGTCTTAGCCGTGAGACCTGATCAGTCTTACACTTTATACTGTTATGAGTGAGCAAAGCAATAACTGTCACTCCATTGTTTACTGATATGAGTGAGCAAGGCATTAGCCTCCACTCCACTATTTACATTGGGAAGCACGTCGTTTCTAAGACTCTAATTTCTGCTAAAATGATATTATTGAATCCCACTATTACTGACCATAGTTGAATCCCGACTATCATTGACTATTTTAATTGTTACTGACCACCGTTATTAAATCCCGACTGTCATTGACTATTGTTATTGTAATTGACCACTGTTATCGAATCCTGATTGTTATTGATCACTGTTAATGAATCCCAACTGTCATTGATCATTGTTATTGATCCTGACTGATACTGACCATTGTCATTGAAATCCAATTGTCATTGATCATCGTTATTGAAATCCTGAGATTTAATCTCAATCGTCATTATTCATAGGAAAATTGTTTCTCCTTCACTGTTCATTGAACCCTTAATACCTCAATTGTTATTGATCATTATAAAATTATTTCTTTTATACTATTATATTTAAAGACTGATAATTTTGTTGTTAAACATATATTCATATACTGTTTCTTATTCATTGTAAGTACTCACTGAGCTTCTCTCACACCTCCACGATGATTTTATTTCAGGTTTAGTAGCAGACTCAACAAATGGTTCTCAAATATCTACTTCCACTTGGGATTACTTCGCTGAATGTAAGATAATTGTTGGTTACTGTCTGGGTCAATCATTTAGAGCTCCATGGATTGATAAGAGTTAATATTGTAATAATTAGTTGAATTGCATTCTTTATATGATTTATTTATATGTTAAAATGGATACAGAAATTGACATTTGATACAGTGTTATATAGTTAATAATGATAAAATATTGGGAGGATTTGTATTGGTTTATATGAAGTTAATGATATAGGAGTGTTGCATTTTGAAGTGTATCTTTAATGCAGGTTGTGAGTTTGGGGTATTGTTATAGTTGTAGCTATTATACTGCTAAATTTAAATTGATTGCGAGTGTTCACTGTAATTTATGGTATTAATTATATTGTAATATCGATTAAGTGGGTTCTACGGGTTGTTGGTACCTTTATGGTTACCCTTGCCCTATAATCGTCACATCGCCAAAGGTGGGATGTAACATAGATTATATAATACTAACAAAATTTTAATCTAAAACTTTTTTTTGTACCACATAAATATAATTACAATTAAAATGACAATGTTATTGGACTTACATACTAATACATCATGTTTTCTTATTATCACTTATTGATTATTCATAACATACATTAAAAGTTTTTTTTTCTAAAATAAAATTTTAATCTAAAACTTTAATAGTATCACATGAATATAATTATAATTAAAATTACAATTTAAAATGTTTAATTGTAATATGTGGTTATATTTTAGTATTATTAAAACTTAATCCATATTATATTACTAATTTTTCAATAATACAAATTTAATGAACCTAATATTTAAGTAAGTTGTATAAATATCAATAGTAATATTCAATTGAGGTATATACATTTATAATTATAAATTTATAATTCATCTAAATTTTATTTTGATATAATATTGATAATTGATATAATATCATGTATAATCTTATAATTTTTGTGTTATCTATATATTATTTTCAATTAGCATTACTTATATATTATAAATAAAAAACTAAAAAACTTCACTTATTTTATTTTAGTACAGTTCAGTTCAATTCAGTCTAGTTCTCAATCTGGATATATGTTTATGAACCATTAATTTTGCACCCTCTGGCATACAACTAAACTTTAGAGGCACCTAGGCTCGGTAAACAAACCTTCAGAAGCTGAAAATCACCAAAATCATAAAAACTGAGAATCCGAGCCTCGGGTCTCATCCCTCAAGCCTCTAAACCATCCTTAGATCATCCGGAATTGAATATGGAGCACAACGCAACTGGAATCGCAAAAAACTAAGTGGAAACGGGTTAAAACAGCGAAAATCGGCGAAATCGGGCAACTAATGACCGCATAGGCCACTTTTGTGACCGCCTGTGTGCGGTTCAAAAGTGCCTCTATGCAGTTACTAATGCATCTATGCGGTCACAATAGCTCATGTGCGGTCCTAGAAGCTCTATGTGCGGTCCTAGAACCTTCGTGTGCGATTTTGAGCTTCAAAACATCAATTCCCACATCGAAACTTCATGGTTTTTGCCTCCAACCTTCTCCCTATATAAATGAGACCCCCCAACTCATTTTCACACTTAGAGCTTGCTCATACATCCCTTGGCTTGCTTGATTAGCCTTTGCATCAATCGAGCCATCCCCCTAAGCTTGGTCCGAAAGGAACGAGCTCCCCAGTTTCTTGTATTTCTTGCTTTGCTATTGCTCCTTGCTTTGTAAAGTGAGATTGGGTTGCAACTTTCAGAGTCAACCAATCGAGTCAAAAGTTCCTCGCTGTCCGAGGCAAGCTATTCGAGGTAAGTCCGCCGCCGACCGAGACAAGTCTCCGCCGTCCCAAAGTCGCTCAAGCGCAAGGTAAGCTTCTTTTCCTTTCTCTTTTCATTTTATTTATTTATTTTTCCTAGTTAGTTAATTAAATTGGTTTATCTAGGTTGTTAGTTAATTAAAATCTAAAATAATTAATCCAACTCGGTAAATCAATTAGGTTAACTAATTAATCAACCCACCTTTTAATCAATCAATTTGAAACAAGATAAAAGGCTCAGATTAAACAAACCCCCTTCGTAAGAAGGGCGAACTACATGGATTTTGATTTCCATTCAAAGGGATACGTAGGCATGCTTGTCTAAAGCATCAAATCCAATTAAAATAAGCTTCATTCCTCTCGTTCACCTTTTTCACATAGTTTAGGTTTTGTATTTTCATTGCTTTCTTTATTTAATTCTGTTATTTCTTTTATTGCTTTGCTTTATTTTAATTCATGCATTGTATAATTGTTTATGCATTATAATTGTTCATGAAATTCATTTTAAGCCATTTTGTATTAAACTTGCTAAATTAATTAAATGAACCGAAAACCTAGTCCTCGAATCCTCTTTAGTAATCGAGGGCTAGTGATCTTTGTCCTTTGGGATAATAATTGGAGTCAAAAATGGGTTTTTACCTTATATTTTTCCAAATAAAAATAAATTAAAGTGGCGACTCCCTAATGCAACTTTTCAAAATCAACCAATCCAAACCCGAGGGTTCCATCGTGAGGCCAAACTCGAATGAGCATTTTGATCCTCTCTAGCGGATCAGACCAGTGCTCGGGCGAGACCTTACAGTTGGCGACTCCGTTGGGGACCACCTTCTTTTTAATAAAGAAAATAAGAGGACTACTAATTGGTTTCAATCAAAGTTTGTCACTTTTAATACTGTGAACCCTGAATTTTGCACCCTCAATTGACCAGTACCTCCTCGAAGCTGAACGACATCTTTCTAGAATTGAACAGTACCCCCTCGAAGCTGACCGCTATCTTTTCATAATTGCCCAGTACCTTCTCAAAATTGACCGCGACGCCATTTCACAACTATACTTCCAAGCAAAATA
The DNA here is from genome assembly GCA_949750685.1 of Vernicia montana. Taxonomy (NCBI): domain Eukaryota; kingdom Viridiplantae; phylum Streptophyta; class Magnoliopsida; order Malpighiales; family Euphorbiaceae; genus Vernicia; species Vernicia montana. Next base: position 1,652 of record CATKHJ010171596.1, on the reverse strand, counting down.
GCCTTCCTTCACCCGACCCTGACTATGGTAATGATCTCTCACCCGATTCTGACCGCGGTAACCATCTTTCACCCAAGAGACAAGCAGTTATGATACCAATGATGCAAAATCTCCCAAAGATACCGGGAGCATCTTCCCTTATCAATTAAATCCAGTTAAACCGTCACCAGATTGAAATCTCTCAAGCCGACAAGCCATAGGCCGAGGCTCTCCTATTTTCAAAATCCCTTAAGCCGACTCGTCATAAGCCGAGACTCCCCTCATACCAGAACCTTTTTAGAATCTCTCGAGCTGACTCGCCATAGGTTGAGGCTCTCATTTTCACCAAAAATATCTTATCAAAATCCATCCTTCACCCAAAAATATCTAGCTGCTAGCATAGATATCCCTTTGGTTCCTCTTTCCGCTTCCATTTATCAAATTAAGTTTCCACCCATAAATATTTAGGAAACGATTACTTAAACATCCATGTGGTCCATTCTCCCGTCTATTTATCAAACTCAGCCCCATCCTCCACCTATAAATGTTTAGGAACAATTGCTTAAACATCAAAGTGGTTCCTTTTGCCATATCCCTTTTCGACCATGTCTCTCACCCAAATATGTCCAAGTACTGACCCAGACATCACTTTGGTTCCTCATACCATCCCTCTTCGGCCATGTCTCTTACCCAAACATGTTTAAATACTAACCTAGACATCACTTTGGTTCCTTATACTATTCATTTTCAACCATCCCTCTCACCCAAACATGTCCAAATACTGACCCAAACATCACTTTGGTTCCCTATACTATCCCTTTTCGACCATATCTCTCACCCAAACATGTTTAAGTACTGACCTAAACATCACTTTGGTTCCTCATATCATCCCTTTTCAACCATCCCTCTCACCCGAACATGTCCAAGCAATGACCTAGACATCACTTTGGTTCCTTGTACCATCCCTTCTTATGAGTTCACTATCATCAGAATCGCCTTACAGACAATACAATTCTGATGAGGGGGCAGCTGTGAACCCTCAATTTTGCACCCTTAAGATGTTGCTGCAACTTCACACCTGCTAAATTTCGTGCGCTACGCAGAACCGGTACAGTAGTCCCTCTAGCCGGTTAGGGGGAAGGGGTCAAGAGGGCAGCGCCCCCTCGAAAAAATGGATTTTCATGCATAATATTATAAGGAGACTGACACACCGGACGTCTGCACAGGCCATCTGCGCGGATCCGCGAGGCCTTCTCGTGGCCGCCACTAAGAAGGCATGAGGACACGCCGGTCGTCCGGCAGCCGCTGCCAGCATCCGTACTGAAACGCGTCAGACACGTCAGTACCGCGCTGACACGCGTCAGCACAGAACTGACGCAGCCGCCGGACCGCCAGCCTCACCGATGGATCCGCTGGGTCCTTCGGCGGCCTCTACGACTTTCTGTCGTGGACGCGTGCCATTCTGACATGCATCCGCGAGTCTCTGTCGCGGTTGTCCTCCTTTTTTTGTAGAAATTCCCATTTTACCCCATTTTAATTTTTTTTTTAGTCCTTTTGACCCTATCTTTCTAATCTTTTCACACTTTTTATTCCTAAACTACCCCCACTTTATTTTCCTATAAATACCCCCCTCCTCTCCTCCATTTTCTTCACATCTCAAGCACTTGTGATTG
>CATKHJ010171574.1:0-12389 GCA_949750685.1 Vernicia montana | reverse complement strand
CGACCCTGACCATGCTAATAATCTTTCACCCGATTCTGATCATGGTAGCCATCTTTCACCCAAGAGACAAGCAGTTATGATACCAATGATGCAAAATCTCCCAAAGATACCGAGAGCATTTTCCCTTATCAATCAATCCAGTTGAACCTTTACCCAGAAATGTCTAGAAGCAATCATCTAGACATCACTTTGGTTCGTTCCCCGCTTTTAACTAAATCAGCCCCATCCTTCACCCAAAAATATCTAGCCCCTAGTCTAGATATCAATTTCGTTCCTTTTTTCGTATCTATTTATCAAACTCAGTCACATCCTCCACCCATAAATGTTTAGGAACAATTGCTTAAACATCAATGTGGTTCCTTTTGCTATCTTCCTTTTCGACCATAGCTCTCATCCAAACATGTCCAAGTACTGACCTAGATATCACTTTGGTTCCTTATACCATTCCTTAGACCGTCCCTCTTACCTGAACATGTCCAAGCACTGACCTACACATCACTTTGGTTCCTTAGCACATCCCTTTTCAACCATCCCTCTCACCCAAACATGTCCAAGAACTGACCTAGACATCACTTTGGTTCCTTGTACCACCCCTTCTCCCGGGTTCACTATTATCAGAATCGCCTTACAGACAAGACAATTCTGAGGAGGGGGCAACTGTGAACCCTCAATTTTGCACCTTCAAAATTATTTCTAAACTCTCTAAAGTTGTCTAGAATATTTTTCTATCAAAATTGACACTTTTTTTACCCTGACCGGACTATCTGTTCCAGACAGCATTTTCCCAAAACTGACCGAATTTCTCCCAAAACTGACTGTTAAAATATCCAATAATTAATTTCGAGTCCACCGATACTGACTAGTAATTTTTCAGACTTCAGAATACCCCATAAACTGACTCGAAAGTTTCAAAAATCGACCTGAAAACTAAAAAAAAAAAAAAAGCATGAAAATCAGATTCTGAAAGCCGGCCGCCGAAGCACTTGGCGGATCCGCCGGACTCCCCGGCGGTAGCCGCCGGAGCTCCTAGCGGACGCGCGTGTTTCTGATGCGCGTCCACGAGCGCGTCTCGCGGCTGACTCCCTCTTTCGCTGAAATACCCTTTTGCCCCTCATTTTTTTCACTTTTTAGGCCCTTTTTGATCTTTTTACCCTCCATCTGCTCCTATAAATACCCCACTCCCTCACCACTTCAAAGACACCTTGGGCATTTGTTGATTAACTATCCACTTGCTCACTCTCTCTCTCTAATTAGTTTTCTTACTCATTTTGAGTAATCTCAATTAGTTAATTAATTAAAAATCAATTTTAATTAATTAATTAATTTTTTAATTAGTTTTTATCTCAATTAGTTAATTAATTAAAAACTAATTTTAATTAATTAACTTTTCAATTAGTTTTAATCTCAATTAGTTAATTAATTAAAAACTAATTTTAATTAATTAATTAATTTTTTTAATTAGTCTCCACCCACTTTAAATTAGTTAATTAATTAAAAATTAATTTTAATTAATTTTCCAATTAGTATTCACCCAACTTGATTAATTAATCCTTTTAGTTAATCATTTTAATTAATTAATCTTTTTAATTAATTAAAATTGAGTAAATAAGCAACCAAATCATCAAATTAATTTCCTTCGAAATTAATTTAAATCCATCATCCAAAACCGATAAAACAATATTTCGGTCCGAAAAATCACTTCACCCACTCAAAATCCCCCCAAAAAGAAGGTACATCATCTTCTCTCACCAACCCCAAAATCACCTCAAATCAAATTAAATCAATCTAACCAATCCCTAAATGTCTCCACTTCACAATGGAACGAACTACGTGGTTTTGATCCCCATTTAGTGGGGTACGTAGGCACACTTGGAATCTAACTTCAAGTCTCAAATCCAAATCCCAATCAATCCCCTTCCCTTTTATTTTTTCCATGTAAATGTCAGTTCATACTTTCCTTGTAAATTTCAATTAAAGTAATTAATTATTTAATTATTTTAGAGTAAATGAGCGATTTTGTGATTTCCCTAGTACCCATAAGGGCTAGAGGAAATACTCTCCTTTACTTGTGGATGTTTAAATATCTGCTCTTTATTTTTTCCATATGTCTCATAATTATGCCATGTTCATGCATTATAAATTGTCATTAAATACTTGCCATTCATGAAATTAATTTTCAAAAGTCAAATTAAACTTAAAAGCCAAATCGAGATTATTTTTAATACCAAAAACCTAATCCCCAAGCTCAACTTGATTCGAAGATTAGTGATTTTTTCCTTGGGTAAATTAATCTAAGATTAATAAATTGGAGTTAAAAATGAATTTTTCCTTAATTTTCCCATATAAATAAATTAGGGTGGCGACTCCCGAACCTTTTCAAAAATCAAATCAATTTTTTTGAGGCGATAGCCGCTTCCAATCGTAAGCACCGAAACCCGTACCTTAACCTCCCTTAAAAATCGCTTAGCCTTTCCTTAAGGCATTTTTTCTCGAGTGAGGGGAGGGGCGTTCGGGCGAGGCCTCACACCTATAAACAGCGAGCTGCAAGCTATTTTAATTAAAAAGTGAAAGCTCGAGGATTTAGAGAATGAGAGCTAGTCATGAGGAACCTGGAAGCTGCAGGCAAAAGAGAAGGAACAGGCAAGCTAGCACCTAAATGGGAAGGGCCTTTCAAAGTTAGAAAAGTGATAGGACTAGCTACTTATAAACTTGTAACAATACAAGATGTCGAAATTTCACATACTTGGAATATTCAACATCTTAAGAAGTTCTATCAATAAAATTATTTCTTCTTTTAAAATTAAAATTCGCTAAGTACTGAAAACCAAAGATAAAAGCACTTAAAGGAAACTCTCTGTTGAAAGATTGAAAGACCTAGGAAAGGATAGGCGAAAAATCGCAGGCAGAAAGACCTAGGAAAGGCTAGGAGAAAGACCGCGAGGCAGAAAGACCTAGGAAATGCTAGGCAAAAGTCTGCGAGGCAACTCTCTGTTGAGAGAGTAAAAGACCTAGGAAAGGCTAGGCGAAAGACTTCGAGGCAGAAAGACTTAGGAAAGGCTAGGCGAAAGTCCACGAGACAACTCTTTGTTGAGAGAGTAAAAGACCTACGAAACGCTAGGCAAAAGATTACAAAGCAAAAAGACCTAGGAAAGGCTAAACGAAAGTCCGCGAGGCAGAAAGACCTATGAAAGCTAGGCAAAAGTCCACGAGGAAACTCTCTGTTGAGAGAGTGAAAGACCTAGGAAAGACTAGGCGAAAGTCCGCGAGGCAACTCTTTGTTGAGAAAGTAAAAGACCCAAGAAATGTTAGGTGAAAGACTGCGAGGTAGTTCTCTGTTGAGAGAAACGAAGTACCTAATTTCAAACAAAGTCGACAAACACAAAATAATTCTTTGAAAGAGAACAATAACCCCAGCTCGACAAATTTTTTTTGTTGAGGAAATAAAAAAAAAAGCAAAGAAAAAATAATCAGCATACGAACACGAGGTGATTCTCTGTTGAGAGAACAATAATCTTAGCAAGACAGTCTTACTATCAAGGAAGCAGTTAGACATTAAGCATGAAAGAAGAAACAACTGTCCAGTTCGATGATAATAAGAAAAGACCTAAATACATTTGAAAAAAATAAATCAAGCCACATAAATAATGTACAAAAGTGGTGAAAAGAGAAATATATACTTGTATTAATTGTTGAATTAATTACAAAGATAAAAAAAAAAAAATCATAAGGCAGGTGGCTGCTGTTGAGAGTTCGGAGCAGTAGGAGGAGTTAAAGAAGGAGCAGGACGAATTGAGCTTGATGAAGCATGAGACAAGGCCGAACTAGACGAAATGAATACCTGCTTCAGAATATGAGCCAGGACCTCAGGGAACTTGGCCGCACAAGCATCGATAGCCATATTGTAGCAGTTTATGGCTTTTACTCCCAAATCCAAGGCTAAGCGGCACTTGTACTCAGAAGAACTCTAGAAATCCTGGATGATCGTGGCCTTCTCTTCCTTAGCCTTCTTGCGAAGGCACTCAGAACTTTGGAGCTTGACTTTAAGGTCATCAATTTGTTTTTTAGCAACCTTGAAGCTTTTCATCAGTTCGGGGTAGTCTTTGTCTAGCTCTTTCAGATCAAACATTTCAACCTTCAGTTGTTTAGTTTCGGATCTGAGCTCTTCTATGACCTTTTGACAATCCAGAAGATCAGAATCTTTATTTTTTAGCTGAGCTTCAAGATCTATCAACTTGGCATTTAAGTTAACTGATAATCATTCTAATTCTTTAGATTTCTAAGTAAAGAGACCTTTATAGTGATCTCTTTCCCCTACCAAGATCTTTGTTTCAGTTCGCAAGGCTCAAGTTTGCTCAAGTCTATCTGCTTCTTTCGCATCTCCTCCAGGGCAGCCCGCAATGAAGTGATCTCAGACTTCAGCCTCTTCATCATCTCTTGCCCAGAAGAATGAAGAGATGAGAGGGCAGCATTTTGCTTGTTTATTATATCTTGATTTGAAAAGAAGGATCGCAGCACCACGGATCGGAACCTAGCGAATTCAGTAAGCTTCTCTCTAAGTTTTTTATTGAGTCTCGTCAACTGAAAGGCAAAGTAAAAAATGATATATATATATATATATATATATATATATATATATATATATATATATATATATATATATATATATATATATAAGAAGAGGGGAGAGAAAAAGAAGAGACATACCTCATCAAGAGTCGACTCTGAGTCAAATAAGAGCTGTTCAAGAAAAACGGGCTCTAAAATTAAGGGAACTTCAAGCTTGGTTCGTTCAGGAGCAAAAGAAGTGCCCTCATTCAAATTTTCACCTCAAAGTGATTAGGGCATGGGGTCAGTATGAGGCACAGACTCTCTTGCCTCGATTCCACCAATCTTAAGTCTTAAGGTGACCTTGGTTTCGACATTATCAGGGACTTCATCCACTACGGGATCCCTTACAGCCACCACATCTTCCCCTCCTTCCCTAGCAACTACCGAAGCAGGCACTACATCATCTGCAACAGCTTCAAAAAGCAGATTGGGGTCAGAGATGGGAATTGCGAAAGAAGGAACAAAGTTATCAGTCTTCTCCATTTGATCCATAAAATCTTCTGTGGAGACGTTTTGAGGAGGAAGGACTGTAGGAGTTGTCAAGGTCGCTCGATCTGAAAAGAAGCAGAAAATTAGCATGAAACAAAAAAAAAGACATTTACATACAGAAAACAGGTAGAAAAATAAATAAAAAAAAACCTGCTAAATTGAAGAGATCATCACAACAGAATATTTGAGAAGACTCACTGCGAACAAAAAACATACCTAGCTCAGGGGCCGAATCGACAGTAGCAACAGGCTCGCTAATTAGGGAGGTTTCTAAACGCATAACCTCGTCAACAATTAGATGAGGTGGCACCTTTTGGCTAACTAGTTCAACTATCACATCAAAGATATCATTGTTAACTAGTTGGTTTCTGAAAGGATCGGAAGTAGTCCGCTCAAAAGAGGAAGAAGAGTCACCTGCAAATTTGTGGACTAGTTCAGAATTTGGAAGCACGTCCTCGCCATCATTGGAAACAGTAATGGGTGGATCTTGAGGTAGAATGGTCACAAGAGCCAAGGTGTTATAGGCAATTGGAGCCACCTCATTCATTGACTTCGTTGCCGAAGAAGTCTCAACTACTGACTTGGCAACTGGAGCCTTGACAATTGTCTTAGTTTTGAAAAGAACTGGCAGACGCCGCTTTCACCAGTCTTCTCTTCTTCTTGGGAACATGCTTGACATGGGAAGAAGATGCTTTTCTTTTCTCCCTAGTATATGACTCATCGCGCCAGTCAACAGCATTGGCAGATCAAAACTCGCCAGTTCACTCCACCAAAATAGGGAGGAAGGCAGCTTCGTTATAAGGCAAAGGGGTTAGGTCCCTTAACGAATCATGGATTTTCTTGTATGTATTGTCTTTATTGGTGTACCAAACTGTAAAAACAAGAAGGTAAAATCATTAAAAGTGAGTCTAAGAAGAAAAAGACGAAGTTAAGAAGAGGTGATAACTCACCCCAAATATCCTTAACGATGAGATGTATAGTCTTACCTCGGGTATCCCTAATTCAAGAAGCGAAGTCAAGCTTCCCCATATCATAAGAACAATTGTCCTTTATGAGTGTCTCAATTGCGATGATTTCTTCAGGTAGTAGATTTATAGGGATGTCTGGAAGACCATAAACAGCAGAAACTTGAAGAGCTCCATGGAAGCCAAAACCCTGGTCACCTCGAAATTGTTCCTTAATCACTACTATGGCGAACTTAGTATGCCAATTGTTCACTTTGTTGGGTTTATTAACAAAGATGTTTTTCCCAGGCTTTGAACCAGTGCACCATACCTGCTTATCGCCTGAGCGAATGAACTTGAAGAAACATTGAAACATTCTCGCAGTAGGGCGACGACCCAAAACTTTGCAGACCACCTCGAATTGGTGCAGATCTTGAATCGAGTTCGGTGAAAGCATCATTAGGTTGATGCAAAAATAATTAAAACACTGAACCAAAAATAGAGAGGGGGGGGGGGAACCTGAGACCCACTTCTATTTGATGATAAAAAAAGATAATGTGGTCATTATCCTTAGTCATCTCTGCAGTATTAGGGATATTAGGATTAACACAGATCCTGTCTTCAGATTTGGGGAAGTCCACTGCAAATTTCTCTTGATCTTTCAAATTCTTAGCAAACCCACTCAAATCTGAATTTTTCAGAGTGGAGACGACTTCCCCCCAAGCATTTTCCAAATCAATTCTGATGCTTTGGTATGAATTCTCATCCTTCTTTGGAGCCATTATAGTATGAGAAAGAAAGAGAAGAAATAGAAACGAAAGTGACAGAAAACTAAGAAAGTTAGGAGAAGAAGAGAATTCTAAAAAACTGAAAATGCAAGAAGTTTCAAAGAATAGAGAAGAAAGGGTTTAAAAAAGAAACAAAATCTTAGAAAAACGTGCTGAGTAATCATTTCAAAAACAAAAGAGGCGGTAGAGATGGAATATGACTCTGTGACTTCAGGGCTTGGATTGTGTCACGTGTATGAAGGTTGCTTCAGCATTAAATGACTGAATTTTGGCAGGTGTGAAAAGATATGCCATAGACTTTCGAGATTCTTGAACAAAGAAAAAGGTCTTGAACCGAAGTAAACAGATGCTGAAGTAAAATGAGCCAGATCGTCAAGATATTAAATTGAAAAGACGAATTGTTTCTATCGAAGTGTACAAAAGTTTTTACTTCGATTGAAATAGGGGGACCATTGATAAGGGACAAAATATATTGAACTGGGTCATAAAGTAAGATGGGCCCGACCCAATCTAATATATTTAAAAGCCCAAAGACTAGTAAGACAAAGTCAATAAGGTCATCTAGTTCGGTTCCTAGTCTGAAACTGAAACACGCAAATTGCCATCCTAATCCGAACCTGTCAAAGAAATCCATACTCGATTCATATAAGGACTCATATCCTATAAATACCTCAAGAAATCAACATTCTCAGGTACATGCACTTATACGCAGGCAATACAGGTCATTTTCCTCAGTCTTCTAAATTGAGTCAATCATCTAACTTGACCGTCAGAGTGGCTTTGCTAGGCACCCTGCCTAACCCACCTGACTCTTGTTTCTTCTTATAGGTTGCACCAGCTCACGCTCAAACTCAAGCAAGATTGAACGATTTCACCTTGGTCGAAATTAGTTTCATCAATAATATAATTTTATATTTATTAAATAATTTTATAATATTACATATATTTAAATTAATAGACTAATATATATTATTTTAAAAATAATATATAATTAATAATATTTAACTAATCCCAAAATAATACGTAGGAAGAGAAACAATGAAATACTATATTTTATAGCGTGAGTCTCACGTAATTTCCTTGCAAAGAGAAAGCCTAACCTTTAGGTCAGGTTTAGGGATGGCCATAGGGTTTGGGATGGTTTTCGCAAAACCCAAACCTGACCTATTTAAAAATTATAATTCTTGTCCCACCACACGTCCTGCTTCAGGTCGAGTCAGTTGGGTGGGCATATATCCATTTTTATTTTACTTTTTTATTATATTTTTTTTCTCTTTTAAAAAAAATTAATATTATTTTCTGCACAACCACACAATTGAGTTTATCTTTCAAATAACAAAATAATAATAATAATATATATATATATTGTTGGCCCAAGTATGGCAAATCCTAGAAGGGAGGTGAATAGGATTTTCAAAAATCAATTTCAATTTAAAAACTTTTGCTTTGAAAAACTTGAATATTAAAATAATATTAGTGGAAGCAATTAATCAAAGCAAATACGCAATTTTAAGTTTATATGAATATCTAAACCATTCAAACAAATAAGAAAATAATCAATAAATATAAGAGTGTAGAGAAGAGAGATTCAAATACAAGATTTATAGTGGTTCGGCCAACTCTTTACCTACATCCACTCCTCAATCTTCACTTAAGATTTTCACTATCAACGATCCTTTTACGGGTGCAAGATCAAACCCAAGTGTTTCCAAGCTCACACTCAAACTTCTTATAAGTGTTTTCAAGGTACACACTTAAAACTTTTCAAGTGCTTTTATGGATCACACACAACCCTTACAATAAAGAATGATTTGAGGTTTAGAGTCACTCAAGACTTTGACAAATAGCTAGTACAAAAGATAGAAGAATATAATTTAGCTTTGAATAAATTTGAACACACAAAGATGAGAAATGAAACTTTTGTGTTCTAGCTCAATGAACAAAGAATTTAGAGTTTGAGAGCTTTAATTTGCTTGTAATATATGTTCTTGATGTGTAAAACTTCTCTTAACTTCACCTTGAATCTTTAGATATATATAGGTCTTCATTCCATGATCAAACTGTTAGAGTATATGCCCTAGAGCAGTGTATATATTTATGTAAATGTAAAACAACATCTTTATTAATGGCAATAAATATATGTTTGTATAAATCAATTATTCCATTGTGTTAAATATATATTTGTAGTCCATTAGTATTTTCTGAGAGGATCTATTCTCAAGTGTTGAGAATATGGATGACAGATCGCTCTTAAACAAATACTTTAAATGTTCATGGTCATAGGAATAATGATTGGGCATCATTAATTCCGGAGAGACTGTCACCTCTGTTTGTATTCTATAATCAGTATGTGATACTTATAATTATAGAGGCAGTGAGCATCATGTTGCTTGACAAATGCTGTCGATATAAATATGTGGATATTCATGTGATGAATGATTGAACTGTGACGTTAGATGATGATAGCATGGAGTTTTATTGCTAGTCAATAAATCATCGTCTAGGCAATAATTGTACATATAGTCCTTTGGCTTGAGGGACACTATATCTCATTCATTGGTAAATGGGATTTATTACTGCTTACATACTTATGCTATTCATGTATGGGTATGTGGCATGTGATGGTTCTAACTAGTTATATATGGAGGTAAGTGATCGCCAAGAGAGAATTCATTAACTTGAATAAACAAGGAAGAAATCCTATGCTATCTAATTATTCTTGAAAATTAAATCCTTGGCCGAGGTAGTAAAGATTCACTAGAAAGGGTTTCTAGTTGGAATCAATTTATCAAGAATTAGAATCGAGATATAGACATATGATCAAAGCATATTAGAGTTTAACAAATTCATGACTCTAGCTAAGATTAGGATTTCGGGATGGTGTGCGATAATTATAATCGATGGTCTATGCAATGAATAAGTAATCAAACATTCATATTCATTCTAATTAGGTAGTCATGATATGTTTTGCTAGACGTCACTCATGACTTATGAGACTAAGGATGAAATAGGGATTTCATATTAGTAGAGAAAAGTGTTTTCTCATTCCTATTGCTAATTAGACATGAACCTAGAAAGTCACACACCCTAAAGTAATTATCTATCAAGCGTAAAAGGTTTACCATGATAATTAATTAAAGTGTTAATTAATTCATTAGTGGTAAAAGGATTGAACTTGTAATTAAATTTACAAGGACCCTAGCATGTCCTGAAGTTCAAATCCACAAAGATTTCTTTATCGATTAAATCCTAATTTATATATGATATAAATTAAGAAGGATTAAAGTGATTAAGTCTATGGATTAATATAAAAAGGAATTAATTTTGAGCTTAAATAACTGACACTAAATAGCTAAAGCCCATATGTGATATGTTGATAGCTAGTTTAGGGGTTATGAAGATTGGTCTAACACTAAAGCCCATTTAATGGATTTAGGGGTTAGAGATTTTCAATAACACTAAGGCTCATGTGATGACTTTAGGGGTTAGAAAAAATCAATATCCCTAAAGGCTATCCGTTGGGTTTAGGGGTTAGTAATCTTCAAATGACTAATAAGCCCATTTGATGTGGTTTAGGGGTTAGGAAAATCCATAACCCTAAAGCCTATGAGATAGGTTTAGGGGTTAGAGATTTTCTAACTAAGCTCAAAAGGTAATTTCCATCTTAAGGGTTAAATGAAATTGTCATTAAACCTAAAGGGTAAAATGGACATTTTCATTATTGCCTTAAAAGTCAAAAAGTAACTCAATTTCATTTTGGCTTCTTTATGCCTAACAAAAGTTCAACTGGCTATAAAGGGTTGGATGATTATTATTTTGCATACACTAGAGATTCACTATTCATCATCTTCTTTAAGAAAAGATTAAGAGTTGAGAGAAAAGAAAAAGAAGAAAAGTTCTTCATACTTTCTTGTTCTTCATATCTAATCTTTTGTTCTTTGTGAAAGAACAAAAGTTTCTTGAAAAGAGTTGAGCAATCCATAGAAACGAAAAGAAATCCAAACACCCAAAGTTTGCCAAAAGGGAGATCTTGATTTCATTTAGACAACCAAAGAGAGCAAATCAAGAAAAACCAAGGAAACCAAAGGAAGCTTGAAAGATAAAGCTTGGTGTGGAAATTCTAGAGGCTTCACGCTTGGGGAGCTTAAAAGAAAAGAGAAGATTTAAAGTTCTTGGTTTCAAGAGGGAATTCGATTACCACTTGTACTTTCTTTTCTTGCATATGTACTTTATACATCAATTAAAAAGATTGCTTGAAGGTTTATTGGACCCAAAAGATGGGTGTTGTGAAATTTTAAAACGTTTGAGATTTCACACCCACGCATTTTCCGCTGCGTTTGAGCCCAATATTCATTCACAAACAGCCATTTTAGTGCTGTAAAAACGGTACTAGACAAGTTCCAACGGTTATATAACGGCTATATTCCAACGGCTATATAATGGCTAGTTCCAACAGTTATATAATGGCTACATTTAAAAATTCGAAATCTTAAGTTATACAACTCCAAATAATGATCCGTTTTTTTTTTTTTTTTGAAACTTAAAGAAGTCTACTACAACTTTGTAGTTTTATTGCAACTCTAAAAAAATAAGAACATTTTTTTGCTCATTTAGTCATGATAGTTTGAACATGCTTCATTATTTCACCCAATGTTTCTTTTACACACCTCGGATTGATGCAAGGATTTTTGCATATGAAACTAGACTTCTAGAGATACAAATCTAGATAAGGGCATGTTCAAAATCCCTTTGTAGAATTAACGCCATTAATTTTAATTGACATCATCTGCTGTTACCCAGCTTGACAGCTTGAGCATAATTCAATTAAAAATTCATAACTCCATTTTCCAAGCTCCAAAAATTATACCAATTTTTATTCTTGAAACTAGACTGATGTAGCTATCCATCTATATATATAGCTTTCATTCATAAACTATCCCAATTAGTACAATTTATTCTTCAAATTTTAGTCAACAGTTTTGTTTCCATGGTGATCATCCTTCTTCACATGAGTTTCTTGGTTTCACATGATCTTTTCATCTTTATGATTCAATTTCTTTACTTAATTGCATCAATAGCAATCAAAGATTACCTACTAACAATAGCAACACTAAATAAACTTATTAGTAGCAATAATATTTTGCATCATCAAAATCACATATGAAACCTTGGGGTTAACATTCTCCCCCTTTTTGATGATGACAAAACATTGATGTAACAATCAAAATAATTCTCCCCCTTTTTGGAATTAATCAAAAAGGCAAGACAACAAGTAAACAAACAAGCACATTCTCCAATTTTTTGTCAAGGAGCAATATATGATGAACAATATATTTAACTCCCCCTTGATATATGCAAAAAGATAAAAAAAATAGGCAATGATCAAATAAGTTATCAAAATAATCTTATAAACTCCCCATAAATTTATGCAAACTTTAATACCAATTGCATTCTCCCCCTTGATATGTGCATATCAAATATATCAAATGATATATCTCAAATATATTCAATATGGATTGAACTTAAAATGATCAAAATTTAATCATTTAGCTCTCAATCA
>CATKHJ010171489.1:0-10696 GCA_949750685.1 Vernicia montana | reverse complement strand
AAAAGGCCTCAATTTCACTACAAAATGGCAAAGCCCAAAAAGACTTTTAAGTCAAAACTTAAATGCCATTATTGTATGAAAAATGGGCATATAAATGTCTTTTGTTATATTAGGAAGGCTCAATTGAAACTTGAGGATCCTACCATGACTAACCATCAAGGACCCAAATACACTTGGGTACCAAAGCAAAGATGAATTTCTTTTCTTGTAAGTGTCTCTCATCCACTCAAAAGAAGCTTAACATGTTCAATGAGAGCCCCTTGATATAAAAAGAGTTTGTTCTATTCTTTTACTTATTTCCTTGTTTATTTAGTTCCTTATTAGTCATGCTCTCTAACTTTCAATCCTTAGTTCCCTTACCGTCCCAACAAAAACCCTCTTTTTGATCTTGCCAAAGGGGGAGAAATGGTAAAATTGAACTTGAAAAATGACTTATTTGATTAAGGGGGAGAAAATAAATTTCTTTTAATTAAAATGATTTATTTGATTAAGGGGGAGAAAATTATTTAAAAAATTCTAAGGATCATTGATTGAGGGGGAGCTTTGTATCTTGTACATTTTTTTTTATCAAATTCAATTTGTTTGTCAAAATCAAAAAGGGGGAGATTGTTGACCTAAATTGGGTGTACAATTTAGTCAATCTCTATTTTGATCTTGATAATCAAATTAAATTGTACTAATGTTTTATCTAGTGTATTTTTACAGATAAAATGCCTTAGGAACACTTGGGAATCAAGAATTTGGAAAATTCTCTAAGTGTTCTGCTGGACTTCTAATTCACGCCCGCAACATGCATGTAGCGACCGCAACCATCAAGTCACGACCGCAATATAGCTAAAGCCCTGAATTGCACAATTCAGATAGAGAGGTTCGCGGTCAGTGTCGCGACCGCAACTCCAAGCACGAAAGCTGTGTAGCGACCGTAACATTCAAAGCGCGACCACAATATTCACAAGGCAGAGAAAAAGCTCCAACGGTCACATTGAACAAGCAATGAAAATCTGCCACGTGTCACTAGCCGTTGAGGCATATGAAGATCGCGACTACAATTATATAGTAGTGACCGCAAAAAAGGACATCGCGACCTCGACCAAGGCTTAGCGACTGCGATTCCACTCTAACAGTGCATTTAATGAGGATTTTCTAACTGTTAGGGAGAGATTTGACCATGTTTCAATTGTAACGGCTCTTTGGTGTTGGGAGGCTATAAATACTCCCTCCAAAGGCCTTCATTAATAACCAACAACTTTCATAAGTGGCCAAACTCTTGTATTTTCATTTCTTAAAGCCTTAAACTTCATTTAACACATTTTGTGTTTGTTGTAAGAGCATTCATTGCTCAAGGGTTGGGTGTTAGCCTTAAACACTTGATAGGTTTGAGAGTGAGCCTTAGAAAAACTCTTGTTTAGGTTTTAGTATGAGCCTTGTTAAAACACTTATGAGGTTTGAGTGTTAGCCTAGTGAAAACACTTGAGGGGTTTGAGTGTGAGCCTTGGGAAAACACTTGTAAAGTTTGGTGTGAGCTTAAACACTAAGTTGGGAGTGAACTTGGTAAAACTCCATTGATAGTGAAATACTCAATTGAGGTTGGGGAGTGGATGTAGGATTGGTTATAATCCGAACCACTATAAATCTTTGTGTTCTTTCTTTTCTTTCTTTCTTGTTCAATTAAATTTTTTAATTACCCACCAATTCAACCCCCTCTTCTTGGTTCATCTTGGGCAACACCTGTATAGATATGCGAGACGAAACAAACTAAGTAGCTCGATATCGAGTAATATTGTTCAGTGTATAGATAAGTGTAAGATTTTGTCTACGTGTTGCTTTAAATATTTCATGTTATTTACATGGCTAAAGTTGCAAATTGTCGGCCACTATGATGGTTATTTTATTATTTCCCTCTCTATATAAGTCATCTAGAGCATGTAAATACATGCATTTCTTCTCTAAGTCAAATTTCTTCCATTTCTTCTTAGGAATCATAGGACCTCCAGTGTTACTCTTGAACTCATGCAAGTTATTCCTTCTTCCTTTCTTTAGAAGATTGTAGCTAGAGCAAGAGTAAATCAGTAGGCTAGTTGAGCTCCTACATTGCAAGGTGATTGAAGTTTATTAGAAAGATTATAGCATAAGTGGTGAGTTATAAAATATATGAATGCATGTAACCACCATAAAATATTTTTGCTTAAATTTTTTCATTGTCTATATATTCTCAATGATCTAAATGGTATTGTAATGATTATTCCTCTTGTTATTAGTACTACTAATCATCGAGGCCATAAGTGTGAAAAGCCATAATTGTTTTCTTTTGATGAGGCCATATTGTTTCATTGCTAGAAATCTTTCCAATTGAACCTTATATTACTGATCATTGTTTAAATTGCTAATGACAAGACCATTGGTCTAACTTACCAAGCTATGACCGAGCTTTGACCACATGTATGACAGAACGTCTCATTAATGAGGAAAAAATCATTGGACGGTGTATACCGGTGACTCGATTGATAGAGTCTAAATTATCAGTGTCCTACTTAGAGAGAGTCATTTACCCTAGGCATATGCTCAGTCAAGTATACGTAATTGTTAAAGGGAGAAGTTACAGCCCTTATTGATTGATATCAAATTGATATATTATTATTGATTGTAATTATTGTTCTATCATAGCGTTTTGAACCCTTTTGCCCATTTATTTTGTGTATATATGTATTATTGTTCTTTGACACCCTATTGTATTGGAATATACTTATATGTTTACATAAGTTATTGTTCTTCTGAGTATCCTAGGTATTGATGTATTTCATAATTCACTGAGTTGAAAGCTCACCCCTCTTCGTCAATATTGTTTTCAGGTGTTAGGATCAAAGAGGATAGAAATAGAGAGGATAGAGCTTTTTAACCATTTTCTTCCTCGACAAGAAGCTATTATAAATGTATATTTCTAAAGACTGTGTATATAGTAAATGTTTAATTTTGATAAAATCTTAAAAGTTTCATAGAATGATAAAACTTATGAAATATATGATATAAAATATTTGAATGAATAAATTTGGATTTCTTTTAAGATGAGCAAACTAAAATGGAAAATTATGATTGTCTTATAAAATGTATTAAGAAGTGAACAATTTGGTCCAGGATTTTAATATTTTATTTGGATTTTATGGGTATTTGGTAGTTTTAAATCTACCCATACTCTAAGACCATTGCACCATTGAAGTTAAGGTGTAACATGCTACCTAATTCTTCTTAAGAGACTTGTTCATGGTTAGCCCTTCTACCTCAATTTGTGAACAAAATTGTGATTGATTTAAATTAAGGATGATAATTTTATTCGACCCAATCCGACCTTAATGGAGCGAGCAATGCCCACACCTTTTAGTAAATGGGGTAGGACGAATTTTTTAATTTATACCCGAGTTGGTTTGGGTCGGGTAATAGTATAATCCGAACTGAATTCGACCCGATTATATATATATTTTTATTTTTTAAATATTATATGTATTTAATTTATATTTTTAAAAATTTATAATTTATTTTTGATGTGAAATATAAATTATATTGTATAGATATATAAAAAAAATATAAATGAATATATATATATATATATATATATATATATATATATATATATATATATATATGAGAAAATAAACGGATATATATATATATATATATATATATATTTTTTTTTTTTGGTGTTATTTTCTCATATATATATATATATATATATATATATATATATATATAAACGGATATATCCACTTTGCTCCACCCCATCTCGCCCCGTTTCACTGTCCAATTTGACCCCACCCGAAACAAGGCAAATAATGGAATGGATATTTTATTTTTTAAATAATTCGGGTTCAAATTTTGTAAAATCCGCCCCAAACCCGTTGCCTCAATCCCTCATCCACCAAAATATACTATTCTTACTATGTTTTTTTACAAAGGAGATGGATAGACAGTTCCATTTGAATATGGATTAATACCAACTATATAAAAGTTAAAAAAAAAAAATTGTGGTAGGAGCGAATGTAATAGGTTCAACTTGAATTTTATTAAATAAAACATATTCTAATATAATTTTCTAAATATTAAATATCTTTTTGGGTTTAAATATTTCACTGTATGATTTTTCTTGAATATTAGATTTAATAATACTAATAATTTAGTAATATATATGATACTTACTATTAAAAATAATAATTAACTTTATGGACATATGTACTTTTTTTTTTTTTTTTTTTTTGAGAGTAATAGATTACTTATAATAAGGAATATTGATAGTAATTGTGATATCAAATGTTAACATATTAATGATATTCCCAAATGTTTATAATAGTGTTATTAAATATTTTTGTATGTAAAAGTTTTATATATTATGTAATATTATTGTTAATTCTTATTAGTATCAAATTTTTGTCTTTTAACAACATATAAATCTTATTATAAAAAACAGTATTTTTTATAGTGTAAAGATGACAATGGGATCAGAGTTAAGTAATTTCCAGTTCAGGTTATTTTGGGTGTCATCTTTTTTAGGGAGTTCAAGTTATCTATTGGATCAAGAAACAGAAAGATTTCAAGTTAAATTCTAATGAATTTGTGGATTTGGAGTCAAGTCATTTATAATATTGCTTTTTGATAAAAATTAATTTAAAATGCATGAAATTCTTTTATTAATTTCAATCAAATCAAATTCGAGTCATTTCAGATCAAAATTCAAACATATCACATTCAAATAGAATCAAATGGATCACATTTGAATTGATCTTAAACAAAATTTTCAATATTACGTCATTTAAATTCGAATAGTTTTGAATTTTATACGAATTTAAGCAAAATTCACTTTAAATAGCAGTTGAGTTTAATAAAGTTTTACACAGAATATATTGTGCCAAATCATACAAAAATGAAATCATTGTCACCTAGATATCAATAACAACAAAATGCAAAAAGATAGCTTATGGATTGCTAAGAACAAATCTTGATCAAATTTAGTTTTTTCTTTTTAACAAAAATAGCCAAAATCAACTGAGAAGTAGCAGCTCCAGGCTTATATTATATATATAGCATAAGAAATGAGCCCATTAAGCATAGTCTCAGTTCAAGTGAGCCCATTAACGTGACAAAGAAGTTGGGCTGCTCTTGTCTAAAGCATAGGTATGATTTTTTTATTTTTTTATTTTTTTTTTTTGCCAAATAGTGTATGAATTTGATCAACATGCTTTAAGATTATTGCTCAACTTCATCAAATATTGATTTTTATTTTTATCTTTATTATTATTATTTTTGAGTATTGAGAAAGAGAGAATCAAATATAAGCCTATTATCTAGAGATGAATCTAGAATTAATTTAGAAAGGGCCAAAAATTATATTCAAACACATCTATGTGTAACTAAAATCTTAAATAATATATGTAGAAAATATAAAGAATTATAATCATAAAATTAATAAATTTAGATAAAAAAAATTAAGAAAAATAACTGAATATAAAGAAAATTAACAATAAAAATGATTATCATAGAATTAAAAATTGAAAAAAAAAAGTTAAACCTATAAAAATTATTTTAGATCAATTAAATATCTTAGTTATGTTGAATTAAGTTAAGAGTGAGTAAAACTGAATCGAAAATAAAAAATCAAATTGAATTGACTGATTCGATTCAATTCGATTTATTTAGTATATTAATTTTGTTTAGTTTTAATTATAACATATTGGATTAAATTTTAGTTGGATTTAGTTTTTACTAAAAAAAAAAAAAAAATTCAATTAAAATCACACTGAAATTTTAATATATATATATATATATATATATATATATATATATATATATATATATATATATATATATTTTTGAATGACTAAACACTTGTTGGTTGAGTAATTTTTTCAAATTTTAAATTTGTGATTAGATAAAAGGATATTGATGTGACTACACAGATGGGAGTAATTTTTTCAAATTTTAAATTTGTGATTAGATAAAAGGATATTGATGTAACTACACAGATGGGACCACTCTAACTCTTATTGTTTTAAGCCATTACCAATCCATGCCAATTTTGGGATGGAGTACCAATTTAAAGCAAAAAATTTGCTTCAATATATGTCATTTCTTGCGTCATTTTAGAGACACACTAAAATTAGCGTGTAATTGTACAACTGTATTTTATTTTTTATTTTTTTTAATTATTATAAAAACTTAATAATTATTATATTTATTAAATATATGAAAAAAATTTTATTTATATCCTACTATTATTAATTATTCAATATAATATTTTTTTTTATGTTTTTTAAATAAAATTTATGTTTTACTTATTAATATATAAATAGTATATCAATTTTTATAATATAGAAAATTTAATTTAATTTTTATTTTATTTAATATTATTAAATAACAAATTATATTTTTATTGAATGAACATGTAAAAAAAAATAGCTTTGAGTATAATTTATAAATTACTAAAATAATATGGAAGTAATAAAAAAATATAAAATGAGAGATAAAAAGGAATATAAAGAAAATATTTTTTTTAGTGTTAAAAATAAAATTAATGATTGGAGATGAATTTACTGTAATCACATCATTTTAGTGTAAAAATTACAAAATTTTGAATTTTTGAATTGGAAATAGCCTTGCACTCTCGCTACCTAGATCATGTTACTATTCAAATAGATTTTTTTATTATTTATTATTTTTACTATATATATATATATATAAAAGCTCATTAGTCTAAATCAATCTGTAATGACCTGAATTTTTATTTATTTTTAGAAATATTATTTTCGTATGGGAATATAAATATTTAAATCGATTTACTGTATTTATATTTAATGAGAATTTGAATTATCATTATTATTTTAAAATATTATATTTGATTATATTTGATTATGTTTATATGAAAGTAATGAAAAAAAAATTTAGTACAATTGATATTTTATGAAATCATAATATTTATGAGGTTATAAATTATATTTTAATTTATAATAGTTTATTATTTAAAGGATTAATTAAATTAATTAAGAAGATGTTGATTTTAATATTGATATTAAAGTTTAAATAAATTAATTAGTAAATTAAATTATTATTTTGAATTATAGAATTAAAGTAAATATTATATGTTATATTTTTTTTATATATATAGTTTAAAGTTATTATTATTATTATTATTATTATTATTATTATTATTATTATTATTATAAAGGATAAGAGGAAGAAAAAGTGAAATAGAAAGTGTAGAAAAAGTCAAAAAAAAAAAAAAAAAAAGAGAAACATAAAGAAAGTGACCAGGAGAGAGAAAGCGGCAGGAGAGAGAGAGAGAGAGAGAAACGAAAAATGAGTTGGATCGCTGCCTTCCAATCGTCGGAACAGTGCACGCGTTGGACCGTTGGAAAGAGAAGGCCGAAACGCTTCCAACAGCAACAAGCCGGTCGCCGTCAGCCGCTGCACGCGTCGCCGGAATGTCCGTCGGCCAAGAAGCTTCTGAGCTTCATTTTATCGACTTTTCAACCTCCGTTTCTGACGATTCTTATACCGTTAGTTTCCTTATCTCGTAAGTTTCTATTCGGTATCTCATTTGAGAATTATGATGAACGTTTGAATTTTTGCTTAATTTTGGTGTAATTTCGGATCTACCGACGCGTTTTTCAGTAATCTTCCGGCGAATAAAAATGAGTAGTGCATATTTTCAGTATCCATGCTTCGATACGAACATATTGACACTAATTTCACCGCTATCCGACACCGTTGATATTTTCCGATGACTTTTTCGGCGACTCTCCGGTGAGTGCGTCCGACAGTCCGAAATCTATCCCTGATAATTAATCTGATGTTAGAATAGTTTATTTCAGCATAACGAGATTATTATGAATTTAGATAGTTAATTGTAATTAAATTCTATTCCTGATAATATATTTGTTATGCAGTATTTGTGTTTCAGACATCTCTCCAATTACGAGATGTCGCGCTTGAGGAGATCTAATTGGAGATATATCTAGTTTGTGAGTTATATAACTTAATATAATGCTCCATTCTCTTTTATTTAATTAATGTTTCATTTGCATTCATACATTGGATGTTATATATATAATTATGCACTATGAATAATTATTGAGCATTCTGGCACATGTATGTGAATGATTTATTAATTATGTGTTGCATAATTATTGTGAATGCTGGATAGAGTTGGGATGGCATAGGAATCACTAGGAATGTGAATATGATATATGATGGATGAGCTTTGACTGGTGTATGACAGCTCAGGAGCTTGCTCATCGCTCGCTGCAGCCAGTCGGGTCGCTGCATGGCTTCGGCCAGGGACAGCTGGTACCCTATGCATTGGATTTTTAAAGTAATTTCAGTTGGACACAAAGAGCCAAGGTGAGGGTCGGCTCCCCACAGTGAGGTTCAGCATGATTCCTGTAGACTGATTCCTATCCTTGATTGGTGACAGTTACAGCTGTCATTTTGCAGTTTCGTCGTTTAGCGAGTAGTTAGGCTTACTACGGGTTCTGAAAGTCTTAAACTTTTCCGTTCCCTAGTGCCGGTCACGTGCCTTCGGGTTCGGAGCGTGACAAAGGTGGTATCAGAGCAAAGATCCTGCGACCTCTATTATATTTTGAGTTGTTAAGTTCTAGATGGTTTAAGTTTTTTTAACATGCAAAGTATAGGATTCCCTCTCGTGTTTTTTTTTAGTCTCGTTTATTTTCAAATCAGCGTTGTCTGTAGTCAATGTCTACTTGTGGCAACATATTGTGATTTTTTTTAGGAATCCATGAGGACTTTGATTTATTAGAGATTTAAAATGATCAAATTTTGACTTTTTAAATGCTTTTGGTATTAAATACTTTAGTTTTGATTTGATGATGTAAGTAAGTTTAAAGATGATAAATGATTTTTAAGTGTGTTTTAAAGGTTATTTTTGAGAAGCTTATTATTTTGGAACTTCATATTTGTGTCCAGTTTGTCTGTCTACATATGCATTGGGTTTTGCATCGTAGAGTCACGTACCATTAGTTATGTATCATGAGTCTCATTACCCATTGCATTAAAGTTGCACGTTGGTCTATCATCTCTGGACACAATATTTTAAATTTCAAAACAAAAGGTGAATGTTATGATTTTTACAAACAATTTCTGAATGATTTTGAAAATCAAATAGTTTTAAAAACACCTGAAAAGAATTAGAGTCCTTTGAGTGAGTGATGTTTAAGGATAAATGATCAGCACATCAAAGTATATAGAATGGATTATAGTATCAAGATCATGAAGAGCTTATGAGTTAGTGATATATATATATATATATATATATATATATATATATTGGAATATGAGAAGATAGTATAGATGATATATGATAAATGTAATTATTATTATTATTATTATTTTTTAAAGGATTCTAACGTGGATTTAAGAGAATTAATATATATATTTGAGATTTATATCTGTAATACCCCGAATTTTGAATTATTATTATCGGGTATTATTTTTGAGAATGCTAAATTAAATTAAAATTAAATTGATTTTAGATTTTAGATTTTAAATATTATTATTATTATTATTATTATTATTATATATATATATATATATGAGATGAGGCAGAATTAAGGATAAAGGAAAGAAAAAAAAAAAAAAAGAAAGCAAGCAGAAAAGGGGACAGAAGAACGGAAACCAAGGCAGAAGAGAGAGAGAGAGAGAGAGAGGCAGAGGAGAAATCAGCCATTATCGCCGCCTTCCGGTCATCAGAAGATGACACGCGCTGGACCACCGTGAAGAGGGAGCTGAGACCTTTCCAACGCCATCAACCCGGTCGCCGTCCGCCGCCCGGAGCCGCCGCACGCGCCGCCGAACCGGTCACCGGCCAGAAATGTTCCGACCACTGTTTCGTCGACTTTCCGGCCTCCGTTTCTGACGATTCTTGTACCGTTGGACTCTTTATCTCGTAAGATTCGATTCGGTATATCATTTGTGAATTTTGGTGAACGTTTGAATTTTCGCCTATTTACGGTGTAATTTCGGATCTGCCGACGCGTCTTTTCGGCAATCCGTCGGTGAGAAAATTAAGTGGTGCATATTTTCGGTATCCATGCTTCGATACGAATTTATTGACACCAATTTTTCAGCTATCCGACACAGTCGATATTTTCTGATGACTTTTCCGGCGACTCTCCGATGAGTACGCCCAGTAGTCCGAAATTTATCGTTAATGGTTAAATTAGTGTTAGAATGATTTATTTCAGCGTGTCGGAGTTGTTATGAATTTAGTCAGTCAGTTATAATTTAAATGTCATTCCTGATGAATTGTTATATGTTATTTTCTAGATCGTCCAGGAGTCATCAGCAGCTCCAGGTCCTAGTCAGTGACCGACTTTTGGTTCTCGACGTCTGTATTGTGAGTGATTCTAATATACTTTCCTGCCTACCATGCATCTACATTTGTTGAATGGACATATGTTATATAATTATGCATTATAAGATATTATTAAACATTCTGGTGCATGAATGTGAATGAATTATTTATTATGTGCTGCATAATTATTGTGGATGCTGGATAGTATTGGGATGACACAGGAGTCACTAGGAATGAGATTATGAGATCAGGATGAGCATTGACTGGTGTATGACAGCTTAGGAGCTTGCTCATCGCTCGCTGCTGCCAGTCGGGTCGCTGCATGGCCAAGGCCAGGGACAGCTG
>CATKHJ010171485.1:0-10997 GCA_949750685.1 Vernicia montana | reverse complement strand
GATTAAAACTAATTGAAAGATTAATTAATTAATTAATTAAAATTGATTTTTAATTAATTAACTAATTGATGAGTGAAAAAACTAATTAGAGAGAGAGAGAGAGGAAGCAAGTGGATAGCAATCACAAGTGCTTGAGGTGTGAAGAAAAATGAAGAATGGAGAGGGGTATTTATAGGTGAAGTGAAGGTGAGGGTAGTTTAGGAAGAGAAAGTGTGAAAAGACCAAAAGGATAGGGTCAAAAGGGCTAAAAAACAAGCTGAATGAGGGGTAAAATGGGCATTTCTAGGGCAAGAGGGGCAAAAGGGTAATTTTGAGGTGCAGGTACGGGCATGCCTTTCGAGGCGCCGGTTGCACCGTCGGCCAGTCCGGCGGTGAATTTTTGTGCCCCGGCGGCAACTGACGTGGCGCTGGTTGATGGATTCTGAGTTTTCGGGATATCCGGGTCAGTTTTCGGGGCTTCCGAGTCAGTTTTCGGAGTATTCTGAAGTTTGAAAAATTATTAGTCAGTGGCAGTGGATTCAAAATTAATTATCGTTGTAGTATGATAACGAAAGTCAAATTTTGCTCTGGGGGCGCTGCCCCTTGCTCCCCCGCAAGGGGCGATGCCCCCTTAACCCCTGCCCGCTAACCGGCTCTGCGTATCGTATGAAATTCAGTATGTGTCAAGCTGCGGCAGCATCATGAGGGTGCAAAATTGAGGGTTCACAACTCTCCCCCTACCTTTTTCATTATGTGTGCTGAATCACTGAGTGCCCTTATTCGTGCTAACGAAGAGGCGAGACAAATTCATGGTTGTAGAATTGCGAGAGGTGCACCATCGGTCTAAGACCTATTTTTTGCAGATGATTGTTTCTTGAATTTTGGCTAGCTCGAGTGAGGCTCGAATTATGAAAGGGCTGCTGGCTAAGTATGGACAAACTTCAGGCCAACAGATCAATTTTCTCAAATCCTCAGTGTCGTTTAGTATAAATGTGAATGAAGAAGTGAGAAGACAAGTTTATTATGAGCTAAATGTTTGTGGTATGAATGATCATGGTTCATACTTGAGGTTGCCTTCCTTAGTAGGAAGAGGGAAGAAGGAAGCTATTGATTTTATAAGGGACAAGGTGTGGAGCCAGCTTCAAGGTTGGAATAATAGGAAGATTTCTAGGGCAGGTAAGAAAATTTTACTTAAAATAGTTGCCCAAGCGCTTCCTAATTACGTTATGAATGTTTTTCTCCAACCTCTTACATTGTGTAAAGATCTTAAAAGAATGATGAATTCTTTCTGGTGGGGAAGTAAAAGAAATGGAAGAAGAGGGATTAACTGGATGAGGTGGAAATTACTGTGTAAACCAAAACAATTTGGAGGTCTGGGGTTTAAAAAAAATCATGAATTTAATCTTGTCATGTTAAGGAAACAAAGTTGGAAATTCTTAAAAGATCCAGATTCTTTGGCTGCTAAACTTTTTCAAGGCTTGTTATTTTCCTCGTTCTTCCTTTTTGTAAGAGTTGGAAATGGAAATTCAAAGTCTACTACCTCTGTAAATCAACTCTTTCGAGAGATCCTTAGCTGCCAGACTTTTCTCCAAGCCATATTTCTTCTGACTTAGGTGAGAATTTTGATGATGTTAAAGTGTGCAATCTAATGGTCCCTAGTGAGAAAAGGTGGGATGAGGATTTAATAGATGATATCTTTAATGAGAGGGATAAGGAATTAATATTAAAGATTCCTCTTAGTTTTAGGAGTGTGGATGATTGTTGGTATTGGATTGCATATCAAAAAGGGATCTTCTCAGTAAAGAGTAGGTATTGTGTTTTACAAGGGCTTATTGAAGAAAGTTATTCAACTGTATGGGGTAAAATATGGAACTTGAAAATCCCAGCTAAGGTCAAGAATTTTCTGTGGCGAGCAATGAAGGGATGCCTTCCAACAGAAGATGTGGTCTGGAGTCATATGGTTCAAGTTGAAGCCATTTTCCCTGTTTATGCTCAAGATTAGGAATCCATTGTTCATATTCTTATGAACTACTCTTTTGCACTTGATTACTAGTCTCAGTCCAGCTATATTGTGGCAGGAAGGTATGACTATTTTATTGCTTGGATGGCTGTTATGCTTGGTTTCTATTCTTTGGATGACTGTTGTATGATTGTTATGATTTGTTGGTTATTATGGACCAATAGAAACAATGTAGTTTGGAATGCAAAAACTTCATAATGGCTCAAATTCTTAATATGGCGGGTATATTCTTATTTCAATGGTGTGAAGCTCAAAAATGCAAAAATGAGACTGAGATTACGAGTGATCAGCAATGGCATGGTTCAATCAATTGGGAGAAGCCTGATCCTGGTTGGCTAAAAATTAATGTAGATGCAGCAATTTTTGCGAATTGTAGCTCCATTGGAATAGGTTGTGTGCTTTGTGGGTAGGATGGAGTTTTTATAGCAGCCAGGTGTGATCACTTCCAAATGAATTTTAACTCCAAAGGAAGCAAAAGCTATGGGAGTTCGTGAAGCACTATCGTGGTTAAAAAATAGGAACCTGAGTAATGTTGTTGTGGAGATGGATTCTTAGTTAGTATTTCATGCTCTGAGTTTTACTGTTAGTAACAGCTCCATCTTTAGCTTGTTAGACTGTAGAGCATTAGCTCAAAGTCTAGGTGATGTGAAATTTTCTTTTATTAGAAGATCTGTGAATTCAGCTGCTCACAGTGTTGCGAGAGCAGCGAATTCTACGTTAGGTCCAAGGGTATGTGATGTAGATCCTCCTATGTTTTTGATGTCTATTTTGGATTCTGATCGTGATTAATGAAATTTCATATTTTCCTAAAAAAAATAATTTAAAAAATATTATTACCATACATTTATTATAGTGTCTTTTAATATTGTAACTTCCATGATAATAAAATTCGTAAGAATAATATTAGGCATAATAATTTATTATAATTATTGCATAATAAATAATAATGAAACTTTTAAATATTTTTCTAATTTACTCATCACTCTTACAAAGAGAAACAATGTACCCAACTATAAATTATGTATTATTTATTAAGGTTAATTTCATCCATCATCCCTGACCTTTATACTTAGTAACACCAGTGGCGAAACTAGGTTTTTCAATTAAGGGGGCAAACTATAAGATGGTGTTTGATAAAACTGAAAATTAAGAACTGAAAAATTAAGTGCTGAATTTTAAGCGCTGAATATAATAAATACTGAAAATTTTAAGCGTTGAAAATAATAATTATGTTTGATTACCGTTATTATTGAAAATTATTAAAATTATTTATTGGATATAATTAACCATGTGATATTGATATTTAAGTTTTAACCATTAAAAATAGTTTTGAAATTCAAAAAAAAAATTATAAATAAAAAATTTTAGAAGTAACAATCATATTAGAATAATATTTCTTATAAGTTTTTAAAAAATAAACATTATTAAACTTTAAATAAGTATTTAAAAATATGCTAAGGGTATAAAAATCACTTTAATAAAAAATTTTAAAAACTCAATAACTGAGCATATTCAGTAGAAATTTTAAATCAAATATTTTAACTTACAATTTTAAATAGTTTTTGACTTAATTGAAAATTTTAAGTTGAAACCATTTTATGTTATCAAAACATCTTAAAACTAATAAATGCTGGAAATATTAAATTAAGTCTTATGCCCAAAAGGTGGTATTTGATAAAACTGAAAATTAAGTGTTGAAAATTTAAATAATGAATTTTAAGTGTTGGATAAAATAAATGATATAATTTTTAAATTGTAAAAATATTTAAAAATCTAATCACTTATTATATTCAGTGCAAATTTTAAGTTAAAATTTTTGACTTATACTTTCAAATGATTTTTAACTTAATTGAGACTTTTAAGACAAACGTTATCAACAATTTAAAACGAATAAATACTAAAAATTTTAATTTTAAGTATTAAATGACATTATCAAATATCTCCTAAAATAAATGAATTAACTAAATAGTTAAATACTCTAATAATTCAAAAGAAGACAATATGATAATTTTCTTTATAAAGGAAGACAAAAAGTCTGTGTTTTTTCTTTCTTCTATTTAAAAGTTTTTTATCAATTCAATTTTTTAGGAAAAAAACAAGAATAAGAGGGTCAAACAAAATTTTAAGGGGGCAATAAGGATTTAATATATATATATATATATATATATTATTTTTTAATTCCTAAAATTAAGGGGGGCAATTGCCTCCCTTCTCCTTAACATGGCTTCGCCACTGAGTAACACCACAATCCGTTTTCTTTAATTTGTAATACTAATATCACTGAGTTTCTATTAATATTGCAATGATAGTCATTCTTATAATTTTGAAAATGGGCGCCAGCGATATTTTTGGCAACCCCACTCCAATGGTTATGTTAGTTTTTTGGTTTGATTGAGAGAGAAAATGCAAGTCTTAAAGGTTAGGGTTTCAAGAATCCTTACCTTTTTAGTATATGATATGTGTATAGAGACATTTGATGAGGTTTTGATCATCAATACTTGCAAGACAGAGAAAAGCCATCAAAGTGGATGCTCAATTTTTGTGGACTCTCTCAAAGCCTTTATTTAACTCCAATTTTGAAATTCTTTCTACTTATTAATTCTCATTTTTCATGTGTGTGTGTCCACAGAGCGTTTATTTAACTCCAATTTTGAAATTCTTTCTACTCATTAGTTCTCATTTTTCATGTGTGTGTGTGTGTGTGTACACACACATGAAAAATGAGAACTATTGAGTAGAAAGAATTTCAAAATTAGAGTTAAATAAACGCTCAGAAAGAGTCCACAAAAATTTATATATAAATAAAAGTTATATATATATATATATATATATATATATATATATATATATATATATATATACAACTTTTATTTTGATTGGTTTATAATTTTTAATATAAAAATTTATTTTTACAAATATTATATAAAATATATCATTCAATTCAATATCAAATTTTAGAGAAATTCTTAGGTAGATAGAGTGTATCACCTCACTCATAGACTAACCTAATAAAAATAAGACATATCAATTAATGATACCACATCATATAAGTAATTAATTTAAACTTAATCATATTTAGAAATACGTAAAAGTCTTTTTTATTGTTAAAAAAAAACAAAAATTTTCGCTCTTCTCTTCTCTGTGCCTCCAAATCCATATTCTCTATCAGTCCTCTTCTTTCCATCGATTTTCTTCTTCTCGCACATTGGCACGATCACTTCTCAAGTAAAACAACAATCTTATTTTGTTTTTCCGTGATTTATGTGATTCTTTTTTTTCCTGAATAGTTTAATCATAGTTTTGAAAAGCAATAATGATAATCTCTACTGATCAAATATTCAAATTAATGGGCGTCACTTTAAGAACATTTTAATCATATAATACTTCAAAAATATATATTTTGTTGGCATTGAAAATAATGGGTGTCACTTTAAAATGATTTGTCATTGAATAATGCCCATTATAGGCTAAACGAAGCAATATGTATTTTGTTAGCATGAGTTGAGGTTGTATAAGCATCTTATTAATGTATTTAATATAATTTTGGTGGTTTGTTCCTTCTTTATAGTTTATTTCTGCATGTTAACTTTCATGTAACTTATATATTTAATTAAAATTGTTTGTCTTTTTGCTTTTATATTTTTGTCATATACTAATTATCCCTTTTTTATACTTTATAATTTATTTGATTATAACTTTAACTTATTTTCTTAATTTGATTCAGTAAAAAAATGCAAAGTTAGGAATTTGAAATTGCAAGTGACAAGGAAAAAGTTGTGCACAATGATGAATCAATTAGAAGTGATGTTGATATTTTAAATCAAGAAATTACAAGTGACTAATTATTGAGAAAAGTGGTGCATAATGAAGAAGAAGCATATGAATTATATTGAAGCTATGGATTTTGTAAGGGATTTAGAGTTAGAAAAGGAAAACAATCATATTATGTTGGGACCAAAAATATCAAAACAAAGGACTACTATTGTTTAAAAGAAGGCTTAAAACTTGATAATAGACCCAACGAAGCTAATTTTAGTAACCTAGATACTAGAACTGGGTGCAAGGCCATGATACGCTTTAGTGTTGATGAACAAGGTTAATAGACGATGAATCGCTTGATTGATGATCATAACCATGCATTTGTTTAGCCAATAAAAAGACATTTGTTAAGATATGTGAAATCAATTTCCCTTTCTAAGGGAGCTGTATTGAACTCTGTGGTAAATGCTGGTATTCGAACAACAAATGCTTATGCATATATGGAAGAAGAGAGTGGTGGTGTTAAAAATCTTGGGTTCATAAAAAATGATTGTTATAATTATATTCATATCTAGAGAATAAATTGATTGAGGTTGGAGACTTATAGAGTCTGGTTAATCACTTTAGAAGAAAGGTAAGTGAAGAGGGCGAAATGTTTTATTGGGATGTACAACTTGATGATGAGGGGAGAATGACAAATTTTTATTGGCGAGATGGTAGATCTAAAGTTTATTATAATTTTTTCGGTGATATGGTAGTCTTTAATACCACATATCGAACAAACATATATGATCTAATTTGCGCAACGTTTTTGGGGGTCAACCATCATTGAAAAAATGCGATATTTGGATGTGCATTTCTCTTAGATGAGACAATAGAAACATTTGAGTGACTCTTTAATACATTTTTGGAGTCAATGAGTAACTGAGCACCAAAAGCGATTGTCACTAATCAAGATAAAGCAATGGAGAATAAAGTAGAGAAAGTGCTACCTAATACACACCATTGCTTATTTCATTAGCACATCTCAAAAAATGCACCTTCTCATTTAAGTGCATTGAACTTTAATCGACATTTTCATAATTTATTTAACAAATGCTTGCAGGGATGTGAGTCAAAAACTAAGTTTGAAGAAACATGGGCCAAGATGATTGTGAAATAAATATATATGGAAATCATAAGTGGATAAAAAGACTGTATAAAATTAGGCATAAATGGTGCACAACTCTTAATAAAGATATTTTTTATGATGGAATCAAAGCTTCTCAAAGAAGTGAAAGTACAAATAATGTTTTGAATGAATTAACTAATAAATCTACTTCTATAACCAAGTTTGTGATTGCATTTGAGAAAATGGTGAAGAGATGGCGGAAGATGGAAGGAGAAGATGATTTCAATTGCCAGCAAAAACCTCATGCACGTGCAATTAAGTGTAGTAATATTTTGAAGCATGCAGTCGATGTTTACACAAACAAGTTGTTTGAAAAAAAAATATTTTGATGAATGTGGGGCTGCCAATTTCCAAGAGATTACATGTGAGGAAGAATTACTGAGGTATGATTGCACAATGAAGGAAAAGATCCGAGAGTAAGAGTTGTTCATCTTGACATATCTACCATGAAAATAAAATGTTCTTGCAAAGACAATTAGTTTACTTTGTCCTCATGCAATTGCTATCTTACACTTTAAAAATATATCTAAAATTCCTGAGCAATTTATTTTGAAGAGGTGGACTAAGGAAGCAAAGACAAGGGTGTACTCATATTCAGAAAGTGATTTGCCATTGAATAATGGGCATGAAGTAGAAATTATATGGCGTAATCAAGCAATGCGGTATGCTTATGATCTTGTGACAATGGGACAAGAACATGAGGATAAAGAAATTTTATGGCATATCTTTGATGATGAGCATAAAGAACTTAAGAATTATTTTAAGAAATTGAGTTTATATTGTCATTCCAATGTGAAAAGATCTAAACCAAATAGCATTGGCAATAAAGATAACAATGAAAATCCTGTGTTGGATCCTCCTATTGCCAAGACTAAATGAGTCTCTAATTCGAGATTTAAATGACATTTTGAGAAGAAAAAGGACAAATCATCAAAAAAAAAAAAAAAAAGGAGAAACAAACAAGAGTAAGGAATTATTATTATTATATTGATAATGTATATTTTCTTATTTTGTTAAATTATTTTTGTTCTTATTTTTTAATTTTTCTTTATGTTCATAGTTGTAGGGAAGGTAGTGCAAACAATTCTTGATATGGTTAATGCATATGCTATTGTACAAGAAGTTCCTCCAATAGTTTCATCTACCACTCATATGGTTCCTACTTCAATAGCCCATATTACCTATTCAAGTCTTATGAATCAACCTTTACACCCTAATGTATACCATTAAGTTCTTATTATGTACCTCTCCTCTGTGTGTGTGGTCCTTACTAGTGATATTAGTTTTTTGGTTATTGATATTATTATTTTATATAGGTACATACCCATGGTTATCCATACCATAGGTATATGTCTAATACACCTCATTCAATGAATACTTCAATACCTCAAATAGCTTCGCAAGTGAAATATTATTAGAATATTAGGCTATACTAAATGTACATATTTTATAAATATTAAAATTGGCAGTGTTTATTGTTTCAGAATTCATTGGTTAACTTGAATATAAGTCAACCAAATCTCTCATTCACTTTTATGTTGCAAAGAGTCAATTTTTCAAGTACTTTATCTCAGGTAATTCAATATTGCATTTAGCATTTTTTTTTGTTTTACAATTTTTAATAACATTACTTTTAAATTACAGGATTCGTCTAATTTTAATTGGAGACCTCATAAGTGAAAATCATTGCTCATGTAATATTAAACATATGTATAAAACTGGAGATTGTTCATTGCCTATTTTTCAATCTGATTAAAAAGAAAAGTGAAAGCAAAAAGAAGTGGGCACTATTATTGTTGCTATGTTGCTTAACGTACATTCATTTGATCAATCATTATGTGAATGTGGTTTTATTTCTTATTTTCCTGCCTATTTTTCATATGTGTAGTTGGTTTTCTGTAGGTCTTATTTTCTGCAGTTAGTTTGGGTCTGCAGTAGCTGATGTTTTGCATTTATTGTTTGCAGTAGGCTTTGATGGTGGGGCAAAAGTTGGCAAGCTATTGTGCAGTATAAAACTATTATAAAATTAGAGAAGAGATGATCAATATTTTTAGTTTCATTGATTTTTGTTCAAGAGGTTAAACTATACATTTTGTAAGGATTCTAAATTGTAACTTCCATATTTAAAAATACAAATGGAAACAAGAAGGATTTTAATGCATATGGAACTGCCTTGCCTGCTACATACAATTTATTTCTTCTTTATTATATAGTAATAGCTAATGGAAGACTTAAATGATAGCAAGTGGGTAAGCAAAAGGAAGAAGTTTGTAAGTTACGGAATGGGCCAGATATATATACAAACCACGCATGTAGACAAATCTCAATAATCATTCAATGGGTCCCTGAAAGAAAAATAAAAAAAAATAAAAAAAGGAAAAGGAAGGACTGGTGATGCCATGTGAAGTATAAGATCATTTGAGAAACATTTCAGAAGATGACATTTGCAATCACACTTGTGAAACAATTTAAAAAAAGTCCTACACATAATCAAATTATATGCAGCTTGATACGCTGCAAAAGGAACTCAACAAATTTTTCCTTTATTATGAATATAATGTTGTATATCGAACAAATTAAGCTACACAGTTCGACATTTAAATTACATGATTGGGCCAAAATCACTAGTAAAAAAATACGATGAACAATGGACATATTATGATGCAATTAACATAATCCCTTTGTAACTCCACAAGCTTATCCTTGAAAGACTTTAGCACATCTTAGCCCTTGTATAACCATCTAACAACAGTCAGCTTAATAGCTCGATTTAGCTCAATTGTTTTAAGTATTAAGGTTTTGAAAAAGCTATGGAAGATGTGAATTAGTCAGCTTAGTCTTCTTGCTGATTTCTTTGGTCTTCTTCTTAGTCTTTGGCTTGGAGGAAATGCCTTGCACTTGGGTTGCAACCCTCCTCTTTGTCGTATTTGTAGCAGACTTCATGCCATTCTTCTATAGATCCTTCTCAATGTCAAGCATATCACGTGGTAATTCAATCTCTCAAAATTTCAGCTTAAGTTTATCATCCACCTTAATAACAACCTTGGAATCATTTGGATATGCAATATCCTCTCGCAAATCAAAATTTGACAGCAACCAAATATTGACAAAAGCTTTCAAAGTCTACAAAAAATAATTGACTTTGTTTAAGTCTCTCTGTGAGGGATGTATGAACTTGAAAATTCAGCTTATGTTACAGGACCATACAGACAAGACAAGAAGAAATGTTACAACACTAAAGAATTGTCATAGTAGACACTACTTGATAATTGCCAAACTTGTGCAAAAATAAAATTACCATCCTTACTCCCATATCAAAAAGGCAGTACTAAACACCCATCGAGAACAAAAATACAAAATGAAATAAAATAAAACAGACTGACCACACCAATAGCAAGACATCATAAGTAATTTATGATAAAGAAGGCGAAATAAGTGCAAGCAACACAAATCTTGGCAGGTATAATAATATGGGAAAGCAAATATCCTATTTAAAGGTTAATTAAATTGATTAGAATAATGTGTAAAGGTATAGGCCTCCAAATTATACAATTCCCACCTTATTTACTAGAACTCAAATTCTTATTTCAGACTAATGTATATGGTTTTCTTTCTTATGAATCCTAGTTTTATTGTAAATGACTTACTTTCATCTAATCGAAGAATATAAGCTTCTTACAACATATTAAAAGCATAGATAAAAAAGAAAATTGAAAACAACCATTCAATACATATCTTAAAGCATCATATAATCAAAATCTCAAATTATCCCAACCCCAAAGTTCAAATCTTTTCTTCAAAATAACAAAAAACAAAAAATTGGTCTTCTTTTTATTTTTAAATTATTATTATGTATAGTCAATGTGTCACACCCTAACTTCCATGGTGTGACGGTTCTAGGGCGTGGGTTGGTTTAAGACCACCAAGCACCCGTAGAACCATCTAATCATAACCTGGATAAACAATTAAAATCATACATATACTTTAAAGAACCATTACATATCATTATCCATCATCATTCGATACATAATCATTCCATTGTTCACTATGGATCAAAGATCAACATAA
>CATKHJ010171483.1:0-22807 GCA_949750685.1 Vernicia montana | reverse complement strand
ATTGCTGAATCGCGGTCGCTATGACAAAGTTGCGGTCGCGATCTTCAAAAGGCCCCAACGGTTACTGCCACGTGGCATAATCCCGTTCGCTGCAGATGTTACCGTTGTACTTGAATTCCAGCCATATGAATGTTGCGGTCGCAATATAGATATCTCAGTCGCAATATCCATGTCGCGCTGAGTATTGCGTTCGCGAGAGAGACCGCGAACTCTACTGGATGAATTGCTCATTTTAGCTCATGCTTGGTAGCGCTCGCGATAGGTCAGTTGCGGGCGTGACTAGTCTGTTGCGGGCGTTATATTCTTGTTGCGAACGCAATTTACAGGTCAGGCAGACTACTTAGAGAATTTTCTAAGTTCTTCATTCTCAAGCACTAATAAGTCATTTTATCTAAAAAAATACACTAGATTGAAATGTTAGATCAATTCAACTTGATTGCCAAGATCAAAATTGAGATTGACTTAGTTGGATTACATCACTAAGGTCAACACTTGAGAACCTAAAAAGGTTAAGGTAAAAGTGCTATAAAAAGTTGTGAAGCTTTGTAAGCCTTTGTAAATAATACTTGAGCACTCTTTGAGCCTTCTCTTATGTTCCACTTAGATAAGTTTTGCTGCCAATTGCCTAAGGGTTTATTAGGCAAGTTTGGGGAAAGCTGAGTAGCAAGCTTGGGGAAACTAAGCTATTACTGCACGATGACAAGTTAGGGTGAAAAATTGTCACATCCCAACTTAAGAGTTGTGATGGTCCTAGGGGTAGAAATAAGGTCACTGAGAACCCAAAGAACCCATGCTACTAAACATTCTAGTCTTGGTATCATTGCAACTAACCATAAACATTATACCCCAAGATCAGAACATGAGTCATATAAACATCTTAGACACATTCACATAACAACATGAAATTTAATTTATTCACTATTAATCTTAATATATTCATTAACATTCTTATCATGTACATGTTATTCTCATAAACATTATTAACATCCATGGAGCTTCTAAAGTAACCAAAACTATACAATTAAACTTGAACTTTACATTGATCAACAGGTCCTCAAAGAAGGAAGAATGCTTCAGGAACCAGAATACTACTGCTCTCTTATAAAATAATCACATAAAACTAATGAAATAACTCAGTGAGTAAAGAATATACTACAATACTTGTAAAAGCCAGGTTTTTCAAGGCTAGCTCACAAGAATGACTCTTATTTTCATATGATTTCACATATATAACAATATGGCATATGGTAATCAAATAATCATTAAATAAAATAAAAGGGTTATAATAGAAATCATACACATGAATTAGGAGCAGAGGCTTCCCACATAATTTAAGAGTTGAGGCTAGATTTGCATATTCTCCACATAATTTAGGAGCAGAGATTTTTATTAACATACTCCCTATATAAAAATATGAGGCTAATCAGGCCCTACGTCTAGGACATATGAAACTCTTCATAGCTGGGATTTGGATAATATACCCTATCCACGGGTACCCGTGTGCACACAGTCTGATGTCTCATCCACATCAGTTAGGAATTTCTTTTTTGGGGTTTAATAACTTGTAAATAAGAAACTTATAGTTTTTGGTTCATCATTGTCACATGAAAGAATCATCAATAAGCAAATAATCAAATAATATGGCTCACATAAATCAATTATGGGGCTTGGTATTTTAATAACACATAAACATGATATGTTGAACATGAGCTCGTGAACATGGTGGCTTAAATCATGAATTAGGCTTTAAGCCTTAAGGTTTTCAAATACAAATATAGTAGTATATTTTCTACTCACTTGGCAAAAAGAACTCCTATCCTCTGTAATCCTTTCTTATATTAAAAAAAGTGTGGATCACGTTCAACGTCGCCTTCTTCTTGACCTCTCCTAGGTGCTATACGCACCATCATGCATGAAATGAAACAAACTCATCATCTGATCTTAGCTTAAGTAAAATGAGATATCATATTTCTAGACTTACCTCACTAACTGGTTCTTAAGATAGAAGATAGAGGAAGATAGACATGAGAGAAAAATTTAACTTAGATCTTCTAGTGAATTCTAGTGTAAAATGGCTATGGAGGTTCACTTTTATAGTTTGAGAGCACTAGTACTATTCCATCAACCACGTATGTGTTGTCAGATTCTAGACCACTCAAATTCTTTGTAGTACTTCTAGGTATCAGAGATAAAGAAATAATAATATAAAAGGCACTTTAAATCATTATACTGTTCATAGGTAG
Organism: Vernicia montana; assembly: GCA_949750685.1. Taxonomy (NCBI): domain Eukaryota; kingdom Viridiplantae; phylum Streptophyta; class Magnoliopsida; order Malpighiales; family Euphorbiaceae; genus Vernicia; species Vernicia montana. The sequence goes on along the minus strand of CATKHJ010171483.1, from coordinate 20,564 downwards.
CTTGTTTAATAAGCCATGCAATCTTATACAACTCGTAAATAATAATGTGTGACTTGTAAGTTACAACTTAAATTCAGATGCATTGTTATACAATGTGGTTCATTACCAAGTCCCTTTTTATTCGCTTCAGATAGCCATACAAATATCACTTAGTCTCAATATCGTGTCTTGGCTCGCTTTGATATACCGAGCTCCTTACTCGTTTTACCCGTGTTGAGCTCGTCTACTTGCCTTGCTATTCAGCTCGTCAACAAGGTTCGTCTTCGTTCTTGAGTTTTATTCTCATCCTCGTCATCAACACTATACTCATCTAACTTGTAATCTTTCACGATCTTACAAAACACATGTAATAATCATAATGAGCGTTTTCAATTGTAACGAACGTTACTTTGCTCACTGTCTGAAATTTCAAGATTTAATAACGCTTGTTCAAAATGATAAGGAGCATGATTTTACTTTCTGTCTGAATTTATAATTTCCTGTAACGTTCGTTCAAAATAACGAACGCTCATGACTTTATCCTCTATGTAAATTTCTTAAAATTGCAATTAAACGTAACATTCGTTCCAAATGGATAATGAGCATGTTCTTATTCCTCGATATAACTTTTTGAATTTACAACTTACATACATTTAAGTAATAACTTGGTATGTACAACTAATACCAGCTTAGGATGTTACACGCATCAGGGAGGACCCGCCGGGTATCCGGCGGCTAGGCCATTTTTCTTATTTTTTAGGTTTTTCGAGTTAGTTTTCAGGGCTTTTTGGGTTCTAAAAAATTACCATTCAGTGTCGATAGATCCGAAATTAATTATCGAACAGATTAACAGTCAGTTTTAGGAAAAATTCAGTCAGTTTCGGAAAAATATTGTCTGGTTTAAAATGTCTGATCAAGGTCAGAGTGATGCTGGTCAATATCGAAAAATTAAATCGTTTACCTTTCAGGAGCGCTGCCCCTGATACCCTTGCCAGCTAACCAGCTAAAGAGACCGCCGTACTGGCTCTGCGTAGCGCCCTAAACTTAGCAGGTGTAATACCCTATGTGGACTTAACCCAAGGAAGTCAATGATACCCTTTGTGAACACATGATAAAAATCGTTTGCATATGAAATGAGCTAAAGTTAAAAATGATGTGAATCATTACTTGAACTAAAATTTGGAATTTGTTTACAATATAGATGCCGCCTCGTAGGAGAGCGCAATCTGAGGCACGAATCTCATGAAAGTGAGAGTGTTGCTCCTAATGCAACATTTAATGTTACATCTGATCGCGATAAAGATTAAGAATCATCTCGTTCAAGACAGCACAAGAGGTAAAAGAGAGCAAGAACATCTTGAAGATATGGATGCAATGAGACGGGAAATCCGAGAACTAAGAAGGGAACTTATAAAACTAAGACAACAGTGACAAGAAGTACCACCATCACCTCCAGTAGTGGCCCCACTTGCTCCATGAAATGAGGGATTGCCTCCTTGACCACCACAACCACCTCTTAGGATACGAAGATGGATGTTACCTAACGAGGGAGTTACAATTAATAGTTTTAGGAAGATGAACCCTCTCGAATTCAAAGGAGAAGAAAGGGAGGACCCACATGAGTTTTTGGATGAACTTGATAAGATCGCTCAACGATTGACCTGCTAAGATGAAAAAGTAATTGAGTTAGTAGGAATGTAGTTAAAGAAAAATGCTTGGGACTGGTTTCAGAGGAACATAGAAGATAGGTTATATGGAGATGAACCACCTTCATAGGCGAAATTCAAACAAGAGTTGCTAGATAAGTATTTGACTAAGGGAGAAAGATAGAACCATGCCCTCTAATTTGAGCAGCTCAAACAAAAGCCTAACATGTCTGTCTCTGATTATGCCAAAGAGTTTAAGAGATTGAGCAAGTATGCCCCACACATAGTACCTACCGAAGTGAGCAAAATTGATCGGTTTTGACGAGGATTAATTGCTCCACTTTATAATGTGCTGTTTGCAAACGACTTTCCCATTATGGCCAAGTTGATCGATAGGGCCAAACTTATGGAAGCCCGACATAAGGCTGAAAAGGCAAAATGAGCCGAGAGAGATCAAAAGTATAAGAATAAGAGTAAAGGGCAAAGTAGTCAACAAAAAGGAAATTTCTCACAGAATAAGGGTCAAGAAAGGACCATTACAACTTTTACTCCATATCAGTCACGTGGAGGAAATCAAAATCATGTTCAATCTGGAAATGTTTATGTGGCCTCCACACCAGGTAATACTAGAGCTTATCGATATGGGCAATAAGGGCAGGCTATTAATAACTGTACTATTTATGGAAGGAAACATAGGGGAGTATGTAGAAGGACTATTGGAGCTTGTCTAAGGTGCAGAGATATGGGACACTTTATAAAAGTTTGTCTAAAGAAAGTTGATCAAAGAGCTACATCTGCGGCATCTCAACCCACCATACAAATGAACTATACTGAAAATCGAGGGCAAGGAGGAAGAAACAGAGGACAAGGGCAAGCCTCAGGTGCTGTCCGAACTGTGGAAGGAAAAGATAGAGAAAGAGTATACACACTTAATCAACAAGATGCCCGTGCCTCAAACACTACTATTACAGGTACAATACCTATCCAGTCCTCTATTGCAAGATGTTTATTTGATTACGGTGCAACCCATTCTTTCATTTCTCTATGCTTTGCAAAGAAAGTAAATAGAACTAAAGAGATGATGCATGAAGCTCTAGTTACCACTACACCTTTAGGTGAGACTGTAGAAGTTAATCAAGTATATAGAGACTATGTAGTTGAAATTGAAGGTAGACAACTTCTTGCAAATTTGATAGAACTAGATGTTATAGAATTTGATGTCATATTGGGGATGGACTGGCTGTCTGAACATAGTGCTCATATAGATTGTAAAGAGAAAAGAATTGGATTCAAAGAAAAAGATGGTGGTGAATTTGTTTATCAGGGTGACCGAAGTGATCTATCAATGAATTTTATTTCTGTCATTGGAGCAAAAAGATTGCTTAGAAAAGGATGCTGGGCATTTTTAGCTCATGTTGTAGATGTAGAAAATACTCCTAGAAGCACTAAAGAAATACCAATAATTGAAGATTTTCCTAATGTGTTTCTCGACGAGTTACTTGGAATGCCTCCTGACAGAGAAATTGAGTTCTCTATTGAATTGTTACCTGGCACACAGCTGATATCGATACCTCCCTACCGAATGGCACCCTCTGAGTTGAGGGAATTAAAGACTCAACTTCTGGATTTATTGGACAAAGGCTTCATTAGACCTAGTAGACCGTGGGGTGCTCCGGTATTGTTTGTTAAGAAGAAAGATGGATTGTTGAGATTGTGTATAGACTACAGACGACTGAACAAAGTGACGGTGAAAAACAAATATCCACTGCTTAGAATCAATGATTTGTATGATCAGTTGCAAGAGGTCAGTTATTTTTCAAAAATTAATCTTCGATCAGGCTACCATCAATTAAAGGTCCGAGAAGAGGACATCTATAAAACTACTTTCAAAATAAGATACGGGCACTATGAATTCACTGTATTGCCTTTTGGCTTGACCAATGCGCCTGCTGCTTTTATAGACCTAATGAACCTTGTGTTCAAACCTTATTTGGATAAATTCGTGATAGTGTTCATAAATGATATCTTGGTATACTCAAGAAGTAAATAAGAGCATGTCGAGCACTTGAAGACTGTATTGCAAACTTTGAGGGAGCATCAGCTCTACGCTAAACTATCAAAATGTGAGTTCTAGTTAGACCACGTGTGTTTCCTTAGCCATGTGGTAAGAAAAAAAGGAATCCAAAGTGGAAGCTATAGCAAATTAGCCTCGACCAACAACAGTCACAGAAGTGAAAAGTTTCTTGGGGATGGCGGGCTACTAATGGCAACAATTGTTTTCTCACTAAAAATCTGGAGACACTATCTTTACGGGGAGAAGTGTGAGATCTACACAGACCACAAAAGCTTCTAGTATATCATGAAGCAGAGATATTTGAATATCAGACATAGACGATCGATAGAACTGTTGAAAGATTATGATTGTCAGATCCTATATTATCCTGGCAAGGCAAATGTCATAGCAGATACATTAAGTCGTAAATCGATAGGTAGTCTCTCTCACATAAAAGCACGGAGAAGACCGATTATGAAAGAATTAAAAGGATTGTTCAATGAAGGCTTACAAGTAGAAGTAAATGAATCCCAAGTATTACTGGCTCACTTTCAAGTAAAGCCAAAAATCATCAATGAGATAAAGTCTTTACAAGATCAAGATCCTCAGTTAGTGAAGATTAAGGAAGATATAAAGAAGGGACGAACTCCTGAATTTGAAGTGAAGGGAGATGTACTTTATTGCGGTGATCGGCTATGTGTACCTAATAAGGATGGATTGAGAGAGAGAATTCTAAAAGAAGCACATCAAACTCCTTATAGTATGCATCCTGGAGTTATAAAAATGTATCATGATGTGAGGAAGTATTATTGGTGGCCTGGATTGAAAAAGGACGTAGTAAACTTTGTGGCCTTATGCCTTACTTGTCAGCAAGTGAAGTTCGAGCATCAAAAACCTTTGGGATTGTTGCAAGAAATCAAACTACCTGAATGGAAATGGGAAAGAGTTACTATGGACTTCGTAGTGGGTCTGCCCAAAACTCAAAAGGGATATGACTCTATATGAGTCATAGTCAATCGCTTAACCAAATCAACTCATTTTCTAGAAGTAAAGACAACTTATACGACAGCTCAATATGCTCAAATCTATACCAATGAGATAGTAAAATTACATGGAGTCTCGATTTCAATCATTTCTAACAGAGGTACGCAATTCACTTCAAGATTCTAGCAAAAGCTTCAAGAAGCCTTAGGTATGTAACTTGATTTCAATATGACATTCCACCCACAAATGGATGGACAGTCGGAAAGAACTATTTAGACCTTAGAAGACATGCTCCGAATGTGTGTTATGGACTTTGGAGGAAATTGGGATAAATACCTTCCACTTATTGAATTCACTTATAATAACAGTTACCATTCCTCGATAGGGATGGCTCCATATAAAGCTTTGTATGGAAGAAAATGTTGTTCTCTAATTTGTTGGATGGAAGCTAGTGATAAGTATATAGAAGCTCTGGATTTAGTGAAGAAAGCTACTGAGAAAGTAAAGATTATCAAAGAGAGATTGAAGACTGTTTTTAGTAGGCAAAAAAGCTATGTTGATCCAAAGAGGAAGGATGTTCAATTCATGGTAGGAGATCGTGTCTTCCTGAAGATCTCTCCCATGAAAGAAGTAATGAGGTTCGACTATAAAGGAAAATTATCACCTTGATTTATTGAACCTTTTGAAATACTGGATAAAGTGGGCAAAGTTTCTTAATTGATCAATGTGTTACCCTTACATTGTTCAATTATACTACTTAAAGTGGTCTCATTCTTTAATTTGATTCCTAAAAGATATTATTGAAATTCAAACTGTATCCCTAATCGCATATTATATTATATTATTATTTACTCACCGAGCTAGTCTCATTCTGTAATTGTTGATATTTTTCAGGTACAGTATAGGAACCGGTAAGGTAAATCTCAAGTTATGTTCTTTCGCTTGGGGTTTCCCTGATGCAGTATACATTCTTTTGCATTTTGTGATCATAATGGGCATGTAACTTAGAAGTCACTAGTTTAGAGCTCCATGGTCATTATGATCTTAGTATTGTTAAAATATGAATTTATTAACAGTATGGTTTGTAATTATATGAAATCTATATTATATAGTTAATAACTGAGTAACTGGAGTATATGCTTGATATTAACTGAATTGAAAATAGAAATAGCTAAGTAACTAAATAGTATCCGTTAAGTATATATTTGGTATACTCTTGGTATCTAAGTGGTATATGTTGAGTATATCTTGAGTATCCGATACTATAATGCAGACTATAATTCTGGGTATTAGTTCATAAACGTTAGCTTATATCATTATAGTATTAAGGGGTTCTACGGGTTTACGTGACCTTATGTCTCCCTATGCCCTAGGACTGTCACACTCCAAAAGTGGAATGTGACAGCAGGTGTCAAGCTGCGGCTGAGTCATGGGAGTGCAAAATTGAGGGTTCACAATCACCACTCTCAATACCCAACAAACTAATTTCACCAAAGCCTTGAATTCCCAACACCAATTCATCATCAATGAGGTAAAAGGAATGATGAACCAAGCCGAACCCACCAATGCTGCTATTGGAAAAATGCCCGAAAGTGCCACACCACCAATTCCAAACACCAATGAGACCTTAGCTTTTATTATTGATCTGACTAATAATAGAAAAAAACATGCCACGCCACCAATCCCAAACATCAACCTTTCCTCTTCTTTGAATCCTTTTCAAAGTGAGAAAAATCCTATCCCTCCGGATACCGAGAAGACCTTGAAGCACAATATGAATATGCTTGAGCAAGCCCACACAGTAGGGAAAAGATACAAGAAGGACAACACCTACACCTTCATTGCTATTACCTCTACCAATCGAAAGAGTAGGGAGATAGCTGCCATTACTAACCGAAAACCCTTGAGATTGGAAATGAGGAAATTTACTGATTTGGGTAATTCCCTTAAGTGTGGTTTATAAGAAGGCTTTAGAATCTAATATGGTAACCATTTCAGAACCTAAGGCACCACTAAATCCTTTACCCAAAAGCTACAATGTCAATGAATATTGCGAGTACCATCAAGGAGCTGGGCACAAAATAGACATGTGCAAGAACTCGAGGCACCAAATCCAAGACCTCATTTGATAATGGAGATATCCTTCCTCCTAAACCAAGATCCAATATCCCCACCGATCTTTGAGTCACTATCAACTCCCTCAGTTTTGAAAATTTGAGAGTAGAAGGATTGGAAAGAACTCTTTTTAAGAAAGTCTTTATGATTGGAAGTAAAGTACATCCAACCTACCCAAAACTTACCTAACAAATTGGTACTTTGAGAAAGACACCAGCATTGCTTACATGCCCTTATTCGAGCCCACCCTCAAGTTGATTCTGAGTCCAAGTTAGAGTCAGATTCTGTTGAGTCATGTTCTTTTGTTCAAGTCTATAATCGACCTTCCCGGTCTTTCTTTTAATTTTGATGTAACCATGGGTGATGATATTTTTGTTCATAATAAAAATTTTGAATTTTCATCTTTATTTTTGTGTCTTATTATTCATTTACTTTTTTTCTTCTTCTAAATCCAATTTGAATGAGGCATCAAAATAGAAAAATACATAAAAAATTAAAAATTAAAAAATTAAAAGGAAATAATCAATAAAAGCAAAGAATCAATAAACTTTGGCACAAAGGAAAATTATTTGCATTGCATCATCATATCATGACAGGGATGGTTTGATCAGATTGATCCAAGAATTTTTGGATTGTTTTGCATAGGAATCCAAGGATATGACTGGTATAGATCCGATCACAGTAGTGCATAAGATCCCTATTTATGAGCATGTGAAGCCTATCAAGCAGAAGTTGCAATCAAAATGGTCTTTGAAGATCAAAGAGGAAATTCCCAAACTACTAGATAATGGGTTCATCGAGTCAATCACATATTCTTCATGGTTAGCCAATATAGTACTGATTCCAAAGAAAGATGGGAAGGTTCGAATGTGTGTGGATTATTAGGATTTAAACAAGGCATGTCCAAAGGATAACTTTCCTTTACCTCATATTAACTTATTGGTTGATCGCATGGCAATATCTGAAGTGGTCTCTTTGACTGACCTGTATGCGGGATATAACCAAATTCAAGTCTATCATTCTGATAAGGAAAAAATAGCCTTTGCAACAAAATGGGGCACCTACTGCTATAAGGTTATGCCTTTTGGGTTAAAGAATGTTAGGGCAACATACTAAAGGATGGCAACCACCATTTTCCATGATATGATGCATAAAGATGCCAAAGTGTATATGGATAACATGGTCATAAAATTTGAAACAGTTGAAGGTCATTTAGATGCATTGAGGCAATTCTTCCTTAGACTTCGCCAATACAATCTAAAGTTGAACCCTGCTAAGTGTCTATTTGGGGCATCTTTAGGTGTACTTTTGGGTTATATGGTCAGCAAGAGAGATATAGAGGTTGATCATGCAAAGTCAAAAGCTATTATGGAAATGTCAGCTCCGAAAACAAAAAAGGAGATCAAAAGTTTTCTAGGGCAGTTACTATACATTAGCCATTTCATTTCACAAATAGCTAATGTATATGGTCCAATTTTCAAGTTTTTTAAAAGAGACGGTCTAAGTAGTGGGGCAGTCAAAGTAGCCAATAAAACAATCAAATCTCTTTTGCAAAAAATGATTGATGATCACTGAAATTGGCATGAACAATTGCCTTTTGCTTTATGGGGATATCGAACTTCCATTCATACCCTAATGAGGGAAACTCTTTATTCATTGGTGTATGGAATGAAAGTCATTCTGCCAATTGAGATGGAGATTGGATCAGCCAGGATTATGCATGAAAGCCAGCATAATAGGTAAAAGGGTATCATGACTAGTTGAATGCTATCAGTGAAAAATGGATGGATGCTTTGTATCAGATCTAAGGTTATCTAGGCATTTAAACAAAAAGGTGAGGGATAAAAGATTACAAGAAGGTAGTCAAAGCTCCAGTTCATGATGCAAGAGGAAAGTTCATATCTAATTAGATTGTCCCATATGTGCTCAAGAAGATCTTGTCTGGTGGAAGTGCCATCCTAATTAGTTTAGATGGAATCAAATTTTCCAACCGTTGTAATCTAGACCAGCTGAGAAATAATCATGCATTGAAACCAAGAACTAGGTGGACCTAATCCTCCTAAGAAAAGATGAACAAAGGAATAATAAAGAGTGGAGATACGTAGGTAGCCTAATTTGGGTGTGGTCCAAATGATGATAAAATTTCTTTTTGTGCCAATATTGCATTTCCTTTTAATTCATTTGCCCGAATCTTTTTTTTTTAAAAAAAAGTTAAAGAAAGCTCGCTATGTTAAAAACCTGAAAAGGCGATTTAGGTAAAAGTTAAAGAAAGCTCACTAAGTTGAAAACCCAGAATGGCGACTTAGACAAAAGTTAGAGTAAACTCATCGAGTTGAAAATCTGAAAGGGCGACTCAGGCAAAAATTAGAGTTAATAATAATAATAATAATAAAATATTTTGTTCAAATTGGATTCTAGTGTCAAGTTGTATTATTCAAAAGTTCAAGTTCATTTGTCTTTTTCAAAATAAAAGGTAGATAGCTTGTCTTATCTCATTAAAATGTCAAAAATTAGAGTGCGTTAGTCTTACTCAAGTAAATAGCTTGGTCTATCCCACTTAAGTAGTCCATCATCAAGTTTGTATCAAAAAAAATAGTTCATCACTCTTTGTGTCTATTGTTTGTTTTCTTTCTAAAGGAGCTAAACAACTATCCTTCTCCTCGGAGTCATCTTTCTTAAATCATTAAAAGATACTTTTCAAGTCATCATGTCAATTCATCATAAGCCAAGTTGCCCTTATCCCTTATTAGGGGTATGTCCTACGAAGTCATCATCCTTACCATTCATATCCTTTCAAGTCATTTTCTACCAACCCATCATCCCTTATCAACATCATGCTCTCCAAGTTGTTTCTTTATTTCAAGTGCTCAAGTCACTAAGAGACCAAACCAAACAGCTCTTTCCCCAGTCCAAAGTGTTCATCCTTTGACTCTTGTGTCAGTTCTGCTAAGTCTAATAGACAAAGCATCACCCCAAGAGTCTCTTTAATCTCAAACAACAAGATAACTCTTCTTGTCTTATCCATAGACCATATTACAATAACAAATCCATAAAACATCCCATAAACCACTCAAAAGGTTCAATCCATGAAGCCCAAACCATACTCATGGATGTCCCATAAATCATCTTCTAAGCCTAAACTCCTTGGTAAAACCAATCATACATCAAAAAAGGTTCAAACCACTGAAGCCTAAGCCCTTTGGCAAAACCAAAATTGATCACACCTCTTCAATCCACAAAGCCCAAACCACATTCATGGATGTCCCATAAACCATCTTCCAAGCCCAAATTCCTTGGCAAAACTAATCATGCATCCAAAAGGTTCAAACCACTAAAGCCTAAGCCCCTTGGCAAAACCAAAATTGATCACACCTCTTCAAACTATAAAGCCTAAACTATTTGTGGATGGCCTATAACTCATTTTTAAAGCTCGAGCTCTTTGACAAAACTAAAATTGATCATACTTCGCAAACCTCTCAAAGAGCGGAACCCTAAAACTTAAGTCATTTATGGGTAGCCTAAAAATCTCCTTGTAACCAAAGTCTTTTAAATGTTTTACTGGAAATAAAGCCAAAACCAAACAGATTTCTCATCTTAAAAGAACCCATGGGATGTATGAAGCAGACTCCATAAACCCATTTATTCATGGAAAACCCTTTAAACCATCCTTGAAATCCAAGTTCCTTGGTAAAACAAAAGCCAAATCTCTCATGAGAGTTCAACATTCATAAACTCCAAATCACTCTTGAAAAGAAACAAGAAGATAAACTTCCTTTGAAGCCCAAAATCCATTTGGCAAAATGAGCAAATCCTTTGATTTGAACTCAAAACCAATCAACTCAAGGCCATACCCGACCACAGCATTCTAAGATTATCCTTAAACCCAAACTGAGTATGGTTTGATGGTATCATCCTCAACAATCCTGCATACCTGACCCAGATTGAGTATGGCCCCAACTAGCACCAATCTGAAAGCTTTGCTAAAATCTCACTGCTTCATAGCAATTTCCTTTTGAATAAACAAACCAAGGCGAAACAAGAAAGTCGAAATCTTTCACTTTTGATGACCGTCAAAGTGACTAAATCACCCTTCTCCTAAGATCACAGTCTCTTAAAAGTGGGGCATCTTTTTGAAACTTCAGTCACAAATTTGACACCTCTCAGAAAATTAACACCCTAATACCATTGTGGTTTAGGTAGACCTTTCATTGGTTCAAGGATCTAATTCATTTATGTTTTTGCATACTTAGATTGGATTTAGGATGCCTTCATGATGAACTTACAGTCTTATTCCGAGCAGACCAAAACTTATCAAACCGTCATAGGATAGCCTTAAGTTTCATATCTTACATATTTATATCATAAATAACATTTATAACTTTCTTATAGATTAGACCTAGAATCGACCATCCTAGAATAGCCTTAGGATTCATACCTTAAATTTTACTTAGCATCAACATCAACCTACAACAGAGTTAGGTTTCCCTTTTCTAGAATCGACTATCCAAAAATAGCCTTAGGATCCTTTACCCAATCTTACTATAGCAATCCATGTTCACTATCATCATGCTTACTTTCCAAGAAGCAACTATGATGAGGGGCATATGTGAACATATAACTTTGCACCACTAGGACATTTCATTGCATATAACCCGACTTTTGTAAGTCTAGGAGCAAGAGTCAAGCATTCATATGGAGAAATCTGATTTCCACAACCCTTAGAAAGCCCTCGGGACATTCAGAATCAAGAACAGGCAAGAACGGACATGAAACAAATGCAAACGAGGCAAAATAAGCGAGACTGCTAGGAAGCAGCCTGGACCTGCGAAATCACAGGAGCCTCTGCGGTTGCCGCAAGGCAGCCAGCGAAACCACAAGCTCCACCTATGGTATCCTTTGTCTGGTTCATCTTTTTTCTTGCTTTTGAGCTTTAGTCCCACATTGAAAGATTGAGCACTTTTCCTCCACTCCTTGGCCTATAAAAGCAGCCTCTCATCCTTCATTTCAACTCACCCCTTGGTTGTTAGTTGACAGTTGTCCTCTCAATCTTCTAATCTTCTCTCTATTTTCTTTATAAAGTCTCCTATAGTTAATTCCTCCTTGATTTTAGTCTGTCTAGTTTAGTCCTCTTTGGATTAAATAAGGTTTTTAAGTTGCTTTTTTATTAGCTGCTTTTTATTAATTGCTTTTCATTAGTTTGCTTATTCATTTATTTATTCCCTTTGCAAGGTAACCAAGTCATTTCTCTTTGATTTGACTTGATTTCAAGACTTATACTTATTTTTATATCTTTGCATTTTGGAAATTGGAACTCTGATCCAACAAAGTGCTCCATCCTCCTCTTCCTCCTCCGATTTCAATAAAAACTAAGGTAAAACACCTTCTCTCTCTCTCTCTCTCTCTTTTTAAGGTAAAACACCTTCTTTAAAATATGAAAACATGATAAAATTGAAGATAATATAAACAAGCCCTCCATTGCAAAATGGAAGAACTATGTGGGTTTTGATTTACATTCGAAGGGATACTCACGCACACTTGTTTCAAGTGACAAATTCAAATTAAAATGAACAACATGTTTTTCTATCACCTTCTCATTTTGGGGAATGTGTAATCTTTCTAATACCCATAAAAACTAGAGGAGATATCCCCTATCTATTTGGTTTTCATTGTAATTTTAATTATTTTGTCAATTTATTTCTATTCCTTTTATTTATATGCTTTGTTATTTATAATTATAATTGTCATTTCATTCTTTATAATTATCATTCCATTTATTTAATTGTTCATGAAATCATTTTCACCAAGCAATTCTTATATCATTAAGCCAAACCATTCATTTTCAAAATAAACTAAAAATCTAGTCCTCAAATTCTCTTTGATTTCAAAAACTAATGCATTTGCCAAAAGACAAATTAAATGGAGTCTAAATGACTTTTTTCTTATATGTTCCCAAATAAAAATAAATTAAGATGGAGACTCCCAAAATCAATTTTCAAATTTAAAGAGAAAATTTGTCAAATAAAGCAATAGTCGCTTCAATCGTGAGACTAAGTCCAAAAGAGCATTTTGATTCCTAGCAGACCGAACCGGTGCTCGGGCGAGACCTCACAAATTTCAGAAGTTAATATATGAAAAAGAAAAGTAAAAATAAACTAACCAAAACATTAAACGCATACAAACCATTTAACTCTAACTGCACAACTGCAGTTAGTCCAGATCCATAAGTGGATATAACTATTCCTTCCCACCCATTCTCATCCATGTCCAATCTGATAACAAACAAAAACTAGTTTAACAAAACAAAACAAAAAATAAAATCTTGTTCAAGAGAATTTAGAATGCAAATAAAATTACCGAGTAACAGCTAAGACTTAAACAAATATGCATTTACTTAGTGCAAGGGGATAATCCGACAGAACTTTCCCTTAAAATAGGACTAAACCTCTTGAAAAATAGCTCAAAAAAATAAAACGCAACAACATTATCAACATCAAATACATTTTATTTAACTAAAATCAACATCATCATCAAACTTCCACATAAAAAACAAAACAAGATAACATGGCAGGAAAGTAAATAATATTTGTAATTAGAATTTCAAGAATCTCACATTTCAAGTTTAATATCAATTAAATTAAAAATTCTTAAGTCAACATTTTATAATTATTTACTTAAAAAAAATAGATAAGTAAAGAACATATATAACTGCAATTACAGAGAAAAACATCACAATAAGCCTAGAAAAGATTCAATGAGGTACAATAAAGGTCAAATACCAAATGCCAAAAGTAAAGAACATATATAACTCCAAAAACAAAGATAGCAATCCAAAACATTAGTCCCAGATAAGAATTACAACACCACCAAGCTAGCTCAGCTGCAAAAGTTTCAAATTATTAGTCCAAATAGAGCATGTCAGTGAAGAAAAGTCACCACTTTCATGTTAAGATATATATAGGAGAACTCACTACTACAAAATAATTATTTATGGAAGTAAATAATTTATGACAAATATAATATTTCCTTCTAACAATTTGTTATTTAAGAAAAAAATTAAGATTAGTGATTTGATAAAGAGATTTATGATAAATATAATATTTGCATCATTGAAATAAATATAAACAGTGGAGCTAGAAATTTTTTTTTGAGGGAGCTAATATTTTTATATTATAATTTATATTAACTTGCTATATATAGTTAGGTCAATGAAAATGCTCCTTCCCCTATTTTTTTTTTTTTGGTGGGTACCATTTCAATTTTCTTATTGATCTTTACGTAGCCTTTAATTTTTAACGTGGTGTATTGATGTGTTATGGAGCAAGTCTTGTATATATTAAATATATAAATCATCTAATGCGATGATGATATGTAAAGTAAAAAAGTATATTAATATTTTTTTTATTGGAAAAAAAAATAGATATATGAATCATATCAATGAACAAGTTTTTCAAACCATATTCACACATTAATTAAATTTATGAGATGAGAATATATGTGTGTGTGTGATACAGGTAAGAATTTTCCTATATCATTAACCTTTCAATGAAATAAAAATTAGTAAGTGTAAGTTCGAATTTTGTATCCATTGTTATAATAAAATTAAAACTAAAAAGCTTATTGAATAGTTGTATATAATTTCTCTAAAATTTTCTTTTAAACATTACTTATAAAACACCAATACTTTAATTTTGAATTTATATACATATCATCTCTAATATTTTTTTAACAAAACATAATATGTAATGTGCTAATTTTTACAAAAATAATTATATTAATGTATTCATATAGTATCATATAATTAATCGTGTCTATGTCAAGGCCTAAACTTCATAAATTATTAAATGATTAATTATACGGTATATATAATAACTAGGAAAATCGTCGTAATCTCTCAAATATATATATCTCATGCACAATAATCTCAAACCACTATAAACCTAATTAATGAGTTTAACCTAAATGAAAACTCAATTAGTCTTTCTCAATCTTGTCATCAAAAGGTAATCATTGTTTTGCATTATCTCACATTTTTTTAAAAATAATATTAATTTAAATGTTGACAAAGACCAATTCAAATTTTAAATATAAGATTAAGTCATGCATAATAATTATAATTTGAAAAAAATTATATTTATAGAAAATCATAAAAAATCAAATCGCAAAAACTAAAATGAAAAAAAATAAAACACTTACCTGTATATGATAACGACGATGATTGGGATGACAAGAGGACGGTGAGCTTCTTGCTATGGCGGCAGCTCGTACGGCAAACCCACAGTCGACTGTGGCTGAGAAGGCAATATTTTAGGGATTTATGAGGAAAAAAAAAGGAAAACCTTACCTTTATACGACGTCGGCGATAGCGGTTGGGTCGACAAACTATGGCATTTGGAATGGTAGATAAGGGGGACAGAACGGGCAGGGGAAGGATTATAGTTAGGAGCACATATATGAAAATGGGGAAGAATACCTGATTTTAATTTCAATTTTAGCGACTACAATGTTAGTCGCTAACAAGTAGTCGCAATGTTAAAATGACACGCTTTAATGCCGTGTAATTAATTCACTTTTAGCAACTAAACTTACAGCTTCTAATTAGCGACTAAAAATTATTTACTTGTGTGAACCCTCAATTTTGCACCCCTAAGATGCTGCCGCACCTTGACACCTGCTAAATTTCGTGTGCTACGCAGAGCCGGTACGGTGGTTCCGCTAGCCGGTTAGCGGGCAGGGGTCAAAGGGGCAGCGTTCCTGAAAGGTAAACGATTTATTTCTCTCCAACACAGATTATATCACTTTTTTGACCCCAACCAGATTTTCTGTACCAGACAGTCTTTTCCAGAAAATGACCCAATTTTCTTTTAAACTGACTGCCAAAATGTCCGATAATTAATTTCGGATCCAATGATACTGACCGGTAATTTTTCAGACTTCAGAATACCCCAGAAACTGACTTGAAACTTTTGAAAACTGACCCGAAGAAGCCCTGAAAGCCGAGCCGGAGCCCAGAGCCACGCGGAGACACGCGGCGTCCGTGTGTACTCTGCACGGAGCCGCGTGTCGTCCAAGCGGCGTCCGGGTGGAGGCCACAGGGAGCCGCACAGAGACACGCGGCATCCGCGTGTACTCTGCTCGGAGCCGCGTGTAGTCCACGCAGCGTCCGTGTGGCGGCCACGCGGAGCCGCGCAGACCGCACACGGCTCCGCAGCTCTATGTTGCAGCTCCGTCACTTTTTGCACAATTCTGAAATTGCCCCTCCTTTTTCTGCTTTTTTGTACCCTTTTTGGTTTTTTTCCACCCTCCATTTTCCTTATAAATAGCCTACCCCATTTTACTTCAAGACACACCTCAAAAAGCATTTGTTGATTTTCCAATTGCTTTTTTTTTTCTCTCTCTCTCTAATTAGCTTTTACTCTCTCTAATTAATTAGTTAGTTAATTAAAAATTAATTTTAATTAACTAATTAATCTTTTTTTTAAATTATCACCCACTCTCAATTAATTAATTAATTAAAAATCAATTTTAATTAATTAATCCTTTTTTAAAAATTAAATTTTTACTCAAGTGATTAATTAATCTTTTTAATTAATCATTTTAATTAATTAATATTTTTAATTAATTAAAGTTTGAGTTATCAAATCTCTTTTTTTTCAAAATCAAAACCGATAAAACAATATTTCGGTCCGAAAAATCACTCCGCCCACTCAAAATCCCCCCTAAGAGAAGGTACATCATCTTCTCTCACCAACTCCAAAATCACCCCAAATCAAATCAAATCAATCTGACCAATCCCTAAACCCCTCCACCTCATTAGTGGAATGAACTACGTGGGTTTTGATCTCCATTCAGTGGGGTACGTAGGCAATTCATTTATTTTTTAAATGTCAATTCATTGTAAATGTAAATTTTAATTAATGTTATTAGTTATTATTTTTGGAGTAAAGGAGCGATTTTGTGATTTCCCTAATACCCATAAGGGTTAGAGGAAATACTTTCTTTTACTTGTGGATGTTTAAATATTCGCTCTTTAAATACTTGCTCTTTATTTTTTCCATCTGTCTCATAAATTATGCCATGCTCATGCATTATGAATTGACATCAATATCCGTCATCCATGAAATCATTTTTCAAAAGTCAAATTAAATTTAAATGCCAAATCGAGATTATTCAAAACAAAAAACCTAGTCCTCGAGCCCAAACTTGATTCGAAAATTTATGATTTTATCCTTGGGTAAATTAATCAAAAGATTAATAAATTGGAGTCAAATTGTGTTTTTCCTTAATTTTCTCATTTAAAATAAATTAGGGTGGCGACTCCCGAATTCTTTTTGAAAAATCAAAAATCAATTTTCTGAGGCGATAGCCGCTTTCAATTATGAGCACCAAAACCCGTTCCTTAACCTCCCTTAAAAATCGCTCTCGCCTTTCCTTAAGGCATTCCCGAGGGAGGGGAGGGGCATTCAGGTGAGGCCTCACACCAGCAGACAAACTACCCGATACCCGTGACTCATGGTCATAAAAGACCTGATGCCATACCATTGGCAATGCCAAAGTATGTCCTCAGGGGCAAGCTCCAGCAACCACCCCATCCACTCCCTAATAGAGCCTCGATGAACCTGGATCGGCCTCATGCGGTACTGAGAAGCCATGTAAGGACTCCTCACTGGGGCAGCCACCACCTTGAGATGATCCATGAGCCAGACCTGCAAAAGAACCCAAAAATTCCAAAATCAGACAATCGTAAAGTACCAATGAAAGGAAGGGCAAGGTCAAACACATTTTTCCTCACCTGAAGAATAACTGGAGAAAAAGTCCATCTCTCCAGACCCCAAAAACAGCAATCCAGACTCAATAATGTCTCAGCCAGCACAGCCCCAGCCACAGAGCGACTCTGCTCCATCTAGAGAACCAGGCTAGTCACTCTTTCGTCACCCCATTCGGCAGAATCGGGGAACAGATACCCTGCAGCTAAACAAAAAATCAAAGCTCTCATCCTAAGTCTCTGTCTCCTCATATCCCCGAAATCACCAATGTCCTGAAACTTTGCGATCACTGCAGTCAGGTCCACCTGGCCATCAACAACCATCTGACTCGCAACATCCTCGAGCAGAAACTCCTGAAAAATCTGAAAGTGACCCACTCTTAACTCCAGCACCACTAGGATTGCCTCGGGATCACAGCACAGTATGGCACTGAACTCCTCAAATGTCAGGCAAAGCTCCTCCATAGCCGCACCAAAGAAAAAAACATGGGCCACCAGATCCCAGAACCTAAAGCAGGCTCTCAAAAAATCTCAATCTACCCGAACCCCTTACAGTGTCACCATCGCTGCAATCCCATATCTACCTAAATTGATCCTCTCTACCTTCTCGAGTCTCTTGGTCCATACATGCATACTGTGACTAAAAATGGCTCCATAAATATGAAAATTGAGAGAGAACAAGTGAATAAAGGGTAGAAGAATGAAAACCGAGAGAAAATTTGAGAAACGGGCAGAGTTTCGGCTCAAAAATCAAGAAATTTTGCTTTTTGCCTCGGGATGGGTGCCTATTTATAGGCAAAGGGGCTGTCACATCAAGAAGAGAGAGAAAAATACAGAAACAATGGCCCTGCTGCCAGCCTCCTGCGCGAATCCTCCACCATGTGTGGCGGCAGCCGCCAAGAGCACGTGCGGATCCGCCAGGTGCTCTGCGCGGCTCTGTTCCTTTTTTGTCCCCTGGTTCAGCTTTTTAGTCTCCTACAGTTGCAGCAAGGCCCCACAGCACGTGTTCAGCTTGTCTTCTTCCCTCTTTGGGACAGAAAACTCAAGAAACTGGAATTTTTCACAGTTTTCGAGACTGGGGTCAAACAAAAATAATAAATCAGAGCCGTAATTCAGCAAAAGACACATCTTAGGGCATGCATTTCTTGGCACACAAAAAAAATTTGCATACATGGCATATAATTATCGTTAGTTTACAGAAGGTGCATCCACGGTGCATGAACATACACGATAGAGCAAGGTATTGAAAGAGTCTCATAATAAATCATGCATACACGAGCATACATCATCGGCATCATCAAAGCACATAACATAAAAATAAATGCATACATCAAGTGCATAGTCATAAGTAGTACAGCTGGACAGTGCTACAGCCCACCAAGGGCATGAAGATACTGACAAGTGCTACTGCCCACTAGGGGTATAAAGATACATACAGTAATACCGCCTGCCAGGGGCATTAAGATACACTCATCCAAAAAAGTACTACCTCCCGCCAGGGGAGTAAACAGAAAAAAAAAAGAAGGGAAAAGCTGCAACAACAGAAAGCAAGCCCGAGTCAGTACAAGCCCCGCCATTGGTCATCAATCAGAATCGGCCTCCTCTCCTCCTCCTCCTCCGAGGGACATCCTCGTCCTCTGCATCCCGTGAGTCCCCCATGTCAAGGCGTGTGAGAAGTCCACCAAGGGCTACTTCCATCCTGCGGGAGATGCGATAATTACGTCGAACATAGTCTCTAGGAGCCTGCATGAAGAAGAGGGCAATGTCAGATATTTTGGATCCTTTTTGAAGCACAGAGAACATATAATGAAAATCCTACCCAAAGATCATTTCTAAAGGTGGGAGAAGTAAAGAAAAGTACCTGGGCGACATCGTTGGAGATCATCCGCTCGCCCGGGCGAACAACATCAGGAAGCCGCCATGATCTCATGGTGCCATCTACACTATAGTATCCAATCTCCTCAGGAAGCTGGTATTCTGTGTCCCAATTTATCCCATCGGTACTATGGCTAGGATCGGTGCCATGATCAAATTCAGGGATGTGCTCACCAGATGAGCCAGCTGATGAAACTTTAGGAGCATTGGGAGGAACGGGCTCCCTCGGGATGGCAGGAGAAGTAGATGGTCGTCCTTGCCATGTAACCTCCCGCATCAGGAATCTATTACAGAACTCCAAGTAATTTAGGTTAGGACACTGATACAGGTAGGCCTCCTCCCCATTGAAGAGCTCCTGAGAAGTCTGGATCTCAGCCCTGAAGCGCATGTCAACTGGCGGAGGGGCGGGCACACACCAAGACCCCATAACCTGAAAATGGACTCTCTGACCCAGATAGTACAGACAAAAGTAGGGAGACCGCAATAATATCCGCCTGCGGGAAAGGGCCTCTGCAAAGGCCGCATGAGGAGCATACAACATCCTCTCTCCGAAGGGGCGAGCAATCTATCAAAAGGAATCAGCAAGTAAGTCAGTGCAAGACAACAGGCAAGAGGTAAACAACAACAAGATAAATACCTGATGACCAGCCAGCTGGTTGAAGAAAGCTCGAATAGTCAGCAGGGAGTGCCTGCGAGGGATGCCTTGGTTCAATTCTTCCCATCTCACTCCGGCTGAAAAATCTGAAATCTGCTGTCTGATCAGCCCAGGGGCAATAAAGGAGAAGTGCTCATAGGCCTAAAGTTGCGATACAAAAGCTGTCAGAACAGTAGAAGTAAGGTCCACAGAACAAAACAGAGAAACATGATCAGAATGCCTACCTCCCAAAAGAGAGTCATCCCACCAACAGATAAGACGCATCCCCGAGATAAGTCTATCATCTCACGGTAGATCGTGCTCAGAATCGCACCACCCTAGTCATACTGGTCCCATATATCCGTGTGCACCAAGCTAGGCAGGACATTCAGGTCCACCGTGTCCCTCATAGTATGGGTAAAAGTACAACCCATGATGACCAGTAAGCATAACCGAGCAACGACCTCGTCTGAAGCAAGGTTGCTCGCCGTCAACCACTCTAGCCTCTCGTGCAGA
>CATKHJ010171444.1:0-11081 GCA_949750685.1 Vernicia montana | reverse complement strand
ATTATAAGTTAAAAATGTTACAAATCTTTCAGATTTTGTATTTAATTGATAAGTTTTAAAAGCTTATAATAAATTTGTAAAAATTATTAAAGTTTATGAATATTTTTGTTATTAATCTTTTTTTTTTTTTTTTTTTTTTTTGAATATTGCATGGTATGATATAACATGAAACCCATATATCTGAAGTATTAATTTTCTTGTTAAAAGTTCTTTCTTTGTACTAATATAAGTTTTTATAAATGAAATTCAGTGCATAACTAACAAACCATGCATTTCTTTTTATGATGAAATCTTTAATGTTGTTTCAAAAACAATAAACTAATAATTAATGTGGTTACATTCCATTATATATGCGATGAGAAATGAATATGACTCTCATTTTTGGGACTCAAACATAAAATTAGGTGCATTTTTTAAGAGAATATAAATAAATTTAAGGGGCTTAAAAGGAAACATTTTTAAAAATGACTAATTATGACAAGGATCCCTCAAGACTGTGCGTGTCTCTCTCTCCATACTCATCCTTTTGAAGGTATCTCACCAAGAGGCTCCTTCACTAGATCAAGCCCATTTATGAGATCATTAGTCTTCACTCCAAGTCAGTCTCACCAAGCAATGAGCTAGAGTTTCTTACATACTTAGTCATGACACAATGCATATTTATCAGCACTAAGAACTAAGAATAACAGCTTTCCCCCTTTCTATTTTCATCATTGTGACCTGTAATTTACTGTGTGTCTCTCTCTCTCCATACCATAAAACATCACTTAAAATTTTCATAGCTACTGCATTTCTAATGATTGGATAGCAAGCTTGGCTGCAACAATGGAAATATTCTCATTAATTAGTTCTAAGGAATTGTTTAGCCTTTCTAGTGTGTCTTTCACATCCATTGCTCTTAGCTTCTGTTGCTGCAACTTAAGCATTTCTGATTGAGTAGAACCTGTCAAAAGCAACACATCCGGATTAGTTCAGTTGTTGCCAAGTAATTTTCCTCCCCAAATAACAATGCATGAATCTTCAAAAATGAAGCATTTTTACAGAAAAATACATTTCACTTTCTTGTCTAATAGATAAGAATGTGTACATTGTTGCTACTTAAGTACTGGCATCTACAAGCTCAATGAACTTGGGATGTGTATTGAGATAAACAGAACAAATTCATGACATGTTTCATGATTTAAATTACAGTTTCATGATTTAATTTACAAATATCTTAGCAGAACTATTGTTGTAGTTTTTGCACCAGCTGGTTTCTGCTCAAGAGTCAAGATGCACTAGAAAGCCTAACATGTTAGAGGATCTCAGATTTCTGTGTTGAGCTCGAGTGTTGAAGTTAAATTAAAAGGAGCACATGGTATGTCACCACATACATACCTCAAAAAGCATAATTTAAAGGTCACTTATTCACTCATGCAAGTATGCCTTATCCTTCAACATTCCTTCAATTCAAATCAGAAGCAGAAATATGAATGATTTATATGAAATAACACAGACAGAAAACACTTGACCTGAAAACACAAGCCTCAATGCTCAATTCCATGTAATGATGCCTTTTATTCTTTTCCGTGTCTCAAATATTTTTTTTTCCCAATCCCAGGTGACTAATTTGATAGCAGCAAAAGTTTAATGTAAAAAATGAAAAGTCACATGATTTCATATAGTCATAACCTAAATTCAAGAGAAAAGCCTGGATTTGTAAATTTTATGCAATCAGCACTTATATGTCTAGTTCACACAACCTTTTCTGCATCATAGGGATACATGAGCATCTGAACAACCTTGACACAACTTTGCAATACTTGTTCGGAGTTAGTAATATGAAAAACATAGAATCCCTGTTTGTGGCAGCACATCCATCTGAATATCCATCTCTTATTAGATAACATGGAAAATAAACTTGTCAAGCGAGGGGAAGCACTTCATTCAATGGCGATCTGACTTTTGGCCTGTTCTATTATTTACAAGGACAAGATTTAATAAACATCTAATAAGACCCGCACATGCCCTTGAGATTGGACTGGAGTGGACAGTTTGAACTCCATGCCATACATAACTAGCCTATCTTGTTGATTTTCTTTTCTTTCTCAATGTTCAAAAGTCAAACACATGCATGTAACAGCTGGTTCTATCAAGCTTATGCAGAGGAACTACACAAACTTGCCTATAAGTCTCTCATTCTCATAGCAAATTGCATAACACCATCTGTATATCAAAATGCTAGCAAGAGAAACTAAGCCATACATTTGCAAGGAAATTATCAGACTACAGAAAAGGATCAAACTTATCAATCCCATTGATCAGAATAATCATATCACATGACTTTATTCATTTATGGCATTACCCAATATATCTTATTCAAATGCTGGATAAAAGGGAGAAGTATTTGCCTGAAATAGGTTGGAGGGATGTGAAGGATATACGCTCTGCCAGAGATGGAATGAAAGCTTTGTCACATTCCAAAGGTGGTTCCTCTTCAGCCCATGTTAAAGAGTTTGCAATACGAGTCTGCAACATTGCCTCTTTGGGAGCCTGTTAACATAAGATAAATTAGAAGATGACTGCTGTACACAAATGTGATGTACTAATGGTAAATCATGCATGATAGTATGTAATTGAGGTATTATTTCAGTCAATAATATGAGCACTAAACACAAAACTGATCCATTGTTGTAAATGTCTATCCGAATTTCATTCAAACAATTTAAACTAAAATCATATTCAAATCCTTCCATCCAGAAATAGCATTAATAAAAAATATCACATGCACAATGGTAGCATTCTTTCACATATGCATACATCCATAAGTGCAAGTACATGCCAGTGCACTCTCATGCACACAGTTCAGAGACAGAGAAAGAGAGATGTTACCTTTAATTTAATTTCTAAGCTATTCAAACTGTAAAGAGCCTCCTTTACTGCTGCTACTTTGGAGTTTATATTACTTGCATTGTCAAGAATAATCCAGTCCTGTATTGGTATGACTTCGCCTATCAAGTAAGGTTCTGACTGCAACTTGGAATTGTAAACACATATTTATTTGCCTTTGAAAAGCTGAGTAGAACATAACAAGATACACATCTAAAATGACATAAAAAAAGGAAACAGAGAGAGGGGGGGAAAGAGGAGCTTTGATATGGCAACCCAGGAAAAAAAGTAAATATAAAGGGGAAAAAGGAAGTGAAAAGTGGCAATGACAGTTTCATAACTTTGAAGACATATGCATACTTCAATGATATGCTTATGAACATTTAATTATTGCCACCTAAATCTCATGGTCTTTCCTCCAACAATTGTAAACTTCAATATTATAGCCAGCAACATGCATGGACTGCACAATTCACATCTGCAAGCTAATTTTTCTCAAAGCTACAGGGGGAAGATTTTCTAGACTAGTAAAAAAAAAAAAAGAGAGAGATTTCTAAAATGGGTTGAGTTGTCTTCAAAAGATATACAACTCTTTCTACAAAAACTAAAATCAACATTTTTTGTAGTTGTGAAAACCACTGGTTTAGTTTTTAATGATGTTATTATGCCTAATTTAATCTCGGTTTAATCTTTTGAAGCCAGTCACAGCTTACTTACCTGAAAAAATTTCACAATCTTGACACGACCAATTCCCCTTGTGGAAACTAATGCTCCAACATCTAGACGCTCAACCTGCAGAGCACTAAAAACAAAATTTAGTTTGAAGAAGCACATCTAATTTTTAAGTTTCAATTTTAAAATTTTGAGAACCTTACATTTTCTATAGTAACCAAACAGCCATATCTGGCTGCAAATGATGCTTCAGTTCCTGAGCTGCTAATAAGAATGGGATCCAACACAAAATGCACAAAAAGCTTCTTCTTTCTCAATAAAGACTGCAATAATGAAGGTAAGAGAAACACTGCACAGTAGTTATGGGACAAAGAATTCAGCCCTTCCAATCCAATAAAGCTGTGTTCGAGCCATTAAGGCTTCAGAATTTAAACAAAAATTCTTGCTTTTCCCCACAAATAAAATATAAAAAAAAAAAAAAAAAATTACTAAACAAAAGCAGCAGGCAAGAAATCTAATACCTCTTCAAGCAGAGCTAGATATCGAGCTTCATATAAATGCAGAACCTTACTCTCTGATGGAACCAGAACCTGTCCATATGAGACGATTAGACTAAAATTTAACTGAATCAAGATAATTTAATCTCAAAAACAGAAACAAATGATGCAAAACAAAAGGCGAAAGTAATAAAATTTCCCAAATTTATGAAATGAAAAGCAAAGCAGACCTCATTCATAGTAAAAGGAAGAAGCGGGAGTTCAAGAGAGGTAGCTTTTGGAGACAAATGGCGTCGTCTGATAATGCTAAGCTGATGAGTCACTTGAAATGGGGAGAAGCGAGACAATGGACATAGAATTCGAGTACAGAAATTAGGGTTTGGGACTGAGAGACTGAGAATTGTTCCGCAATTCATCGAGAAAAAACAAATAAATTCTATTTCTATGTAAAGAAGAAGAGAGAGCAGTTAAATATGGCAATACAACGTTTTAACGGTCTGCGTCGATATCTGGATAAAATTTGGCGGTCGGTACTGACACAGAGGGGACATCCACTGGGCCTGATGGAGTTCAACCAGAGCATAAATCGGACCGAATAATATTCAACTCCCAACTTAGCCCAATCTGATAAAGCGGACCTAATGTGATGTCCAACCTGAATTTATTTAAATTTTATATTTTGAGTTTTCTTTTTGTTCTTTTCTTTTTTGTTTTTTAAGCATTTAGTTTATTGACTTTTGCGCGAGTGTATTAGCTTCAAACCATCTAAAACATTAAATTTTAGAATGTTTAAAATTTCACTTTCACTGTTAAGTGTTAACGTCAGTCAAAAAATTTAATCAAATGATATTAAAATTGTCTAAAAATTGTGGTCTAACATTTGAATACATATTTTTTCAAAAAAAAAAAACATTTAAATACATATGGGTGTTAAATTGATAAAAAAAAAAAAACAAACAAACAAACAAACCAGAGATCTTGTAATGTGGGGTATAGGATATATAGCAAACTTCTAGAATGGTTTTGAGAGCTAAATTTCTTGATTTTTCTTTTTTTTTCGCCGGATGAAAAAATTTGTTGGTATTAAAATAGAGCTCTTGAAACCCAGAAAGAGTACAATAGTCTGAGTACAAATAGATATTCAAAGAAAGGCAGTACAAATGGACAAAGGGTCTAAAAAAATCTACCCCTAACTAGGTTTGTTGTACTTGGGCTAAAAGCCCAAAGGAAAATGGCTCAAAGGCCACAGAATTGACAAAACTACCATTCATCTTCTTCGGTCCAACAGAAGCGACTGCTTCAATAAACACCACTGTCGCCGCCGCTTGCTTGGAAGAGCAAGCCGGCTATGGCCTTGAAAAACAGAACGTAAAGACTGGAAAACGGAGGGGAGAAGATGGATCTCTCCACCAAAGCCATAACTTTCTGAGAGTCAAGCGATTCCGCCACCAAAGGAACGGATTAAAGTCCTTTAACCCACCTTGCAGCCACCAAAACCTCCATGGTCGGTAAAAGGGGGTTCCAGAAATGAAAACCATCGCGTTTTGCAAAAAAAAAATCGATCCAAAACCCATAACAACGACGCCTTCGCCAATCAATTCTTCTCTCTCCGCCGTGCGATCTGCCTTCAGCAAACGCCAAAGAACAAAGAACATAAAGGAGAGCCGGACATGGCTGTAAGATGAACTGGCATCACCGCCGTAGAGGACAAAAACACTGCATCTGATCAACATCAGAGTAAGCACAGCCCATGCAAGGGTAAACAGAAAAGTCCACAAAATAGGTAAAACCGACCTTATTGGATAGTAAAGAACGACAAAGAAATTGAAAAGAAAAACACTAGAAAATAGTGGGTATTCCTGCCGGTGGCCGTAGCCACCGAAAGTAATCCAAAGAACAAAGCAAAACGGCTACCAAAGAAGAAAATCCAACAGAAAAAACGAAAAAAAATAAAAGAGGGTAAACCCTTCGTAACTTATATTAAATTTCTTGATTTTGGGTTAAGAAATGCTTTATATATACATATCAATTTTTGTAACAAGTATTATAAGAGCACTGGTTAAGATGGGATAAGAAAAGCTTTATATATGTAATGATTCTGTTTTATTTTTTTTTATTTTTTTTTTTTTTACAATTGTATCATATTTTTAATTTTTAGATAATTTTATTTTAATTTAAAAACTTAATTACAATTTACTTTAAAAACTAAATTGTGAGAAATATACATACTTTTCTTTTGTAATTGACATTTTTACACAATATAAATCATAGGCCAAATTTTTGATGCATTTGGAAGCTTTTTATAATGACCAAATGTGCAATTGAGTTGTGATTTATTTTACAAATTGAGGTGCAAATATTTTATTTTTTAATAATAAATTTTTTAACAAATTTTATCCTCATAAAAATAAATAAAATGCATATAATTATGTTGTCAAAGCAAAAAATGATATTATTTCATATCTGTTATTACTCGTATAAATACCTTGAATGTATACATACATCTCGTTATATTTGAAGAAAGAAAGTAACTGCTTATTACACTATTTAGCTAATAACTCTGATAAAAATCACAAGTCAACTTTTGATTAACCGCAGAAAGCACCACTTAGGCAATTTCCCTATATCACCACTACACCCAAACCGGAAGAATCACAAAGTTAAGAATCGCCGCCACCATTTGTTTCTGGAACAATCTCTCATCTTTCTCTTTGAATTCTGATTTTTTTTGGATTTCCCTCTGTTCTGTTTCCTTTCCCCTCCTGCAATTAACCAAGCGATTCCTTTCCTTTTCCTTTCTTTTCTTTTCCTCCAAACACCACACACCATGAAACGCTCAATTGATGACCTTAGCGCCAACAACAACAAAAAAAATGCTTCGAAACCCCTCTTCTTAACCAAAGCCCAACGCGAGCAATTGGCGCTCGAGCGCCGCCAAGAAGAATTCCAACAGCAGAAACTTCGGCAGCAACAGCTTCTCTCCCAGATTCGACCTTCCGACCCTAACAATGGTAACCAGAAGCCTTCTGATTCTGAGCGCCGTGACCGCGATAGGGATCGGGATAGAGACCGAGACCGTGACCGTGACCGTGAGAGAGAACGTTCCTCTCGCCGTGAACGTGACCGCGAGCGTGAACGCGACCGTGAAGAGGAGGCCAAGGTCAGAGAACGTGCTCGATTGGAGAAATTGGCGGAGAGAGAGCGTGAGAAGGAGCTGGATTCCATTAAGGAGCAATATCTAGGGTCTAAAAAACCTAAGAAGAGGGTTATTAAACCTAGCGAGAAGTTTCGATTCTCATTCGATTGGGAGAATACTGAGGATACATCTAGAGATATGAATTCTTTGTATCAAAACCCTCATGAGGCTCAGCTTTTGTTTGGTCGAGGGTTTCGTGCTGGTATGGATCGCAGGGAGCAGAAAAAACTTGCTGCCAAGAATGAGAAGGAGATGAGAGAAGAGATTCGCCGGAAGGAGGGTGTCGAGGAGAAGCCTGAGGAAGCTGCTGCCCGGAAACTTAAAGAAGAAGCTGCTGATTTGTATGATACTTTTGATATGAGAGTCGATAGACATTGGTCTGACAAGAAGCTCGAGGAAATGACTGAAAGAGATTGGAGGATTTTTAGAGAGGATTTCAATATTTCCTATAAGGGATCGAAAATTCCCCGGCCTATGAGAAGTTGGAGTGAGAGTAAACTCAGTGCAGAGCTGTTGAAGGCTGTTGAGAGGGCTGGTTACAAGAAACCATCTCCTATTCAGATGGCAGCTATTCCACTAGGACTGCAACAGCGTGATGTGATTGGAATTGCAGAGACTGGTTCTGGTAAGACTGCAGCCTTTGTTTTGCCTATGTTAACTTATATATCTAGGTTGCCTCCCATTAGTGAGGATAATGAGGCAGAGGGACCTTATGCTGTTGTTATGGCCCCTACTCGTGAATTGGCACAGCAGATTGAGGATGAAACTGTGAAGTTTGCTCATTACTTGGGAATCAAAGTGGTTTCCATTGTTGGTGGACAGTCCATTGAGGAGCAAGGTTTTAGGATTAGGCAAGGGTGTGAGGTTGTTATTGCTACCCCAGGTCGTTTGCTTGATTGCTTGGAAAGGCGGTACGCTGTCTTGAATCAGTGCAATTATGTTGTTCTTGATGAGGCTGATCGTATGATAGATATGGGTTTTGAACCACAGGTTGTGGGAGTATTGGATGCAATGCCTTCTAGCAATTTAAAACCAGAAAATGAAGATGAAGAGCTTGATGAGAAAAAGATTTACCGCACCACTTATATGTTCAGTGCTACAATGCCACCTGCTGTAGAGCGCCTTGCAAGGAAGTACTTAAGAAACCCTGTTGTGGTCAACATTGGTACTGCTGGAAAGGCAACAGAACTAATATCTCAACATGTGATCATGATGAAGGAATCAGAGAAATTTCCCAAGTTACAGAGATTACTTGATGAACTTGGAGATAAGACAGCAATTGTGTTTGTTAACACTAAAAAGAATGCAGACAATGTTGCCAAGAATCTGGATAAGGCAGGATACCGTGTGACAACTCTACATGGTGGGAAGTCCCAAGAACAGAGGGAAATTAGCCTCGAAGGTTTTAGGACCAAGAGATATAATGTCCTTGTTGCTACTGATGTTGCTGGTCGTGGGATAGATATACCTGATGTGGCTCATGTCATTAATTACGATATGCCTGGGAATATTGAAATGTACACACATCGTATTGGACGAACAGGCCGTGCTGGAAAGTCAGGTGTGGCTACAACATTCTTGACTCTCCACGACAACGAGGTGTTTTATGATCTCAAGCAGATGCTTATTCAGAGTAACATTCATGTGCCTCCTGAGTTGGCTAAACACGAAGCTTCGAAATTCAAGCCAGGATCAATTCCCGACAGACCTCCTAGGCGAAATGACACTGTTTTTGCTCACTGAGAACTTTGGACATTTGGAAGACGTCACTAAATGAAGGCTTCAACACATTATAGCTTCTAATGGTAGCTGAAGTATCTTTGATTATGGGCTGCACACAGCAACTGAGTTTGCTCTTTGTCAGGAATACAACAATCAAGAGTTTATTTATGGAAGTGCTGTCCTATAAGTGGTAAATGATGTCATTATTTCTATTTTGCTCAAGAGCACTTTCTGCCTTTTACATTGTCTAGTAACAGGAAGGTTTTCATTGATGATATGATTAATTTGTAGAATGCCATATTTGCTATGTCTTCTTTTAATGCCAAATTTACTTGGAAGGATTAACATGATTTAGAGCGTGTCATCTTTTGGACTATTTTGATTGGCTTTTTTTTTTTCCTATCATATAATCTTTATCACATTCTATTTTTGCTGCACTTCTATGTGGTCTCTGTAATTTAATTTACTTTTTGATTGTGTTATCAAAATTAGAAACTGCTTCTAAGCCTTGATGAAAAATAGCAGAAAGTATATTTGTAACTTGATATGTAACCTGAGTACAAATTTTGTAAGTTGATTTGAAGGAAAATAGGCTTTCTCAGTCATGGATCAATTGGTTTCTGATAACTAATCTAGGAGTTTAATCTATTATTAGTAATTGGAAAGAGTGGAGCTTATTAAAGAGTGTTGGTGATTTCAAACCTTATCAAAGGTCAAATCAGATTGGTATATGCTAAAGTGATGGGATGATTCTAAGTTGCAAGTTTTACCCAAATGGAGAGTGAAAGAGATGTACAGGGGGAAATTGGAAAAGTAAAATGGCCTGTTCAGAAGCCACTAGAATTTTATGAGAACTGATGTATATAGATTATTGCTTTACTCTTTTAACACAATAGATTTTTTCATTTCTTTTTCTGCTTAATGATAAACAAGGCATGGCATGATAATAAAATTATGATAATTCTTAATTTCTTGGACATCGTTTTGTTTTCTACTTGTGTAATTATATATTGTATATATACCATGTAAAAGAGGAACTTGACTGGGATTCTTACGTTTTCATATCTATTTCTATGCAGACCAGTAAAACTAATTATTTGAAATGAATTTTATAACTAATTCAAATATAAAAATTTATTTATTAATATTTTATTAATTTATTTGCAACTAAAATAAATTTTATATGAGTTTATATCAAATACTGTGAAAAAAAAAAAAAAAAGCTTTGTGTGGTGGTACACACCTATTCAAGTTTCACATGATTAGATAGCTGGATACAATCTTAATTTGAGAGGTAAATTAAACAGGTATGGTTGCTCCTTGTTGAGTTATGTTATTAAACTAAATAAAATTCCTAGTTCTTCTTGAAATAGCACATCTATTATATGTATATAACTCTTTCTTCTTCTTTTTTTTTTTTTTTTTTTTTTTGTCAATGCCAAAGTGAAAATTCATTAGTGATCAAACAATACATAGCAACCAGAAAAAGAAAAAAAAAACCACCACAAACATTACAGTACAACTCAGAAACCCACTATCTCATCTCAACTCCCCAATCTCACAAAATTTTCTCTAACAATGCTATAACTACCTGCAACACTTCTCTCTATACACTTCAAAAGAATGACATTCTTAATACAGTTATAAACCAATTGCTCCTTAAAACTCTCTCGCTGAAAAATGACGTGATTCCTTTCCAACCATATATAGTATACAGTAGCTGTTAATGCTAATCTGCGTAGCTTCTGGATGGAAGATTTTCCAGTACATCTCCTATAGAAAAAATTGATAATTCTTCTCCAGCAGGTAGACATCTGATTTACATCACATGCCTGCAATATTGTCCTCCAAATTCTCGAAGTCACCTGACATTTAAAAGATAAATGATTTACATTCTCCTGCATAGCACCACAAAAGCAACAGGCATCATCATCAATCACCCTCCGTTTCTTCATCAACTCTCTAGTGCGCAATTTATTTTGTAGAGCTAGCCATAATATGAAGCTCATTTTAGAAACATTTCCTGAAGGGTTAACTTTCGACACTATATAACTCTTTTAACACTCACTATTTTATTTATCTTTTTTATAAATTTTTAAAATTTTTATATAATTTTAAGTATTTTA